>PVJC01031773.1:0-20364 GCA_004026665.1 Murina feae | reverse complement strand
AATCTGTTGAGCTCCCCTGTCCTGCTTGTTCACAGAACTTGTGATGAACTGACCACCCGCTCTCCAAGCACAACACTCACCTACGTGTGCTGTCTGTACATCGGTTTTGCTCACGGCCTTAATGCTATCTGGACGCCTGGGGTACTGTCCTCCTGGTTGTCTAGGGAGAAACATGGGCACAATTTCTGAATCTTTCCTCTTTTCACACCATAATTCAGCACATGTAAGTGCATGAATATGCATACATGCACCCACGTCCGCAATCTGTCAGGAAATCCTATTAAATCTTACACATCTCAAATACATCCCTAACGTTTGGTCCCCATGCCATGCCTTGTTTAGATTTTGCTCGTCTTTTGCCCAGATGATTGCATCAGCCTCCTAACTTGCCTCTGGATTCCAATTTTCTTCAATCCATTCTGCATCATGCTGTCAGAATATTTTTTGTTTCTGTAAAACAATAAAACAGATCTGATCTTTTCAGAGCCCAGCTCAAAAAATTTTAGTGGCTCTCTGTTTTTTCTCAAAATAAAACCAAAAACTTCCAGTTTCCATTTAGAACAGAGAAAGCTGGAGAGAGCAGAGATCTCCCCGTTACAATTAAAACACTGAATAATTTGTAAAATCACAACTTTTCCTGGATCTACCAAAAAAATTGAGGTTGCAGCGCAGCCAATGAACTCAGGGTTTGGGGGAAAGATAACTTCCTTCAGGGAGAAATGGAATGCAAGTACTTCACAGCACATGCCCAGAAATGATTCAGCTGAACATTTTAACAAACTGTTAAAGGCTTCGTGTGGTCCACCATTGAGCACAGTTCACCTGGGAGCCACCGAAATAGAAGGAATTTGCATCCACTTGTAGGCTCCTCTCCACAGATCTCTGCTGGGCCTCACAAGAAAGTCTAGGGTAGAATGAGAGGATAGACAAAGGCACCACTGTGATACTGACTTGGAAGATGGAAAGAGCAGCTGTTGAGGGATAAGCGAGAGCCCTGCCTGATTAATCTCCCCTATTTCCCCGATGGAACAAAAGCTTGCAGGTGCTGGGGGAAGGCGATCAAAGCCTGTTACCCTTAGGACACGTCTTGGTGTTCACAGCCACTGTAGTGGTATCACAGGTTTGTGTTCAAGCCACCCTTGTTTTACTTCATAATGGCCCCAAAGCACAAGATTAGTGATGCTGGCAATTCCTGTATGGTGAAAAGAACCTGTATAGGGGCTCTCTTTAAGGGTACAGTACAGTAAGGTATTTTGAGAGAGAAAACATTCACATAGCTTGTATTACAGTATATTGTGTAATTGTTCTATTTTATTATTATTGTTATTAATCTCTTACTGTGCCTAATTTATAAATTAAATGTCATCATAGGTATGCATGTATAGAGGAAAAAATGTAGTATACATTATCGGTATATAAGTATCCATGATTTCAGGGATCCACTGAGGGTCTTGAAAGTGTCCCCCTTGAACAAGGGGGACCACTGTACTGGTGAGAAGGAAGAACAATGGGAATAGTAGTTCATTATGGGCTAAAGAAAACTGTAAATCATTAGAAAGCATTTTGTCAGTTTCTTATATAATTAAGCATATGTTTATCAGATGATCCAATGATCTTAGGCATTTACCCAAATGAATGTAAAACATATGTTTATGTAATAACATGTAAGCAAATATTCATAACAGCTTCATTTATTATCAACAAGAACTAGAAACAATTCAGATGTTGGATAAAATATAGATAAAAATTCTGGTACATCCATACAATGGAATATATTCAAAATAAAAAGAAAATAACTATTGATTCACAATATCCTGCAAAAGATGCTGTGGTAAGCATTCACACAGCTCTATTTTTAACATGTTAAATATAATGAATGTGTTTCTAACATAATTTTAAAAACAGAAAGGGAAAAAAAGAACATATTGTCTTCAATGCAGCACATAGATATTGTTCATATAAAATTCCTTCCAATAGATTTTCCCCCCATTTGCATAGTGTTAGCGGTGCCTGTATACACCAGGTGCTCCTCTCGCCTCAAGTCTGCCCTGCCTGTCAATGGAGTCACATTTGTATAGCAGATAAGAGCCTCATTGTATATAACTCAGCTATTAAAGGCACAGATTTTGAAGTCAGATAGCACTGGGGTCAAATTTATGGTTTTGCCATTTGCTGGCTATGTAGCTCTAGGCAAATTATTTAATATTTTGGAACCTCTGTTTCTTTTGTAATGTGTTTGTAACAAAATTATCCCCATGATTGTTGATTTGCAAACTGGACCAAAGAAAGGGGCAGGCCACTCCAGATGGAGTAGGTAGTGACTGAGTTTTTTGGATGCCTCTCTCTGTCCAAGAGAAATGGCCATCTGAATCTACCTATGAAATGCATAATGTTGTAATTAATGTCTCAGTGGGAAATTTCTCCTGATTGAGTTTTAAAACGACTGGACAATGACTAGAACTGACAATAGCTGTAGTGAAACTAAATCCAAGGGAATTTTCTCCTTTTCTTTTACTCTCTACAGCCAGAGCCAGTGAACTACAATCCATGGGCCAAAATCCAATCCACCACCTGTTTTTGCAAATAAAGATTTATTGGAACACAGGCACCCTCACTTGTTTATGTATTGTCTGTGGCTGTTTTCATATTACAATGGGCTGAGTTGTAATATGGAAACCATCTGGCTCCTAAAGCCAAAACCATTCCCTATCTGTTTCCAGAAGCATCGTCGTCGACCATTTTTTCTACAGTAATTCTCAGAAAACATGAATTTCCACCATAGTTTGTGTAGTAATTCCAATGTCACTCTAAGTTATAATTTCCTAGTCTTCGGAACACTCTGTATTTACTTGGAAATTATATTCAACAAGGAAATTATTTAGTGCAATCTGTGGCAGTGGTGGTATTGTATGCTGTGATTATTCATGTTGAATATTGTGTCTTCTGTGATTTGAAGCTGGTGCTCATCTTTTTCTGTTTTGTTTTTGTTTGTTTGTTCTGTGCCCTCTAATCAAGACCTCCCCACTCCTACATGTTCTAAAACCAAATAGGAATGAGGGTTTGTTTCAGAAAGACCGTGGTGTAGTAGAAGCAAATTGACCTTGTTTTTCATTTAGGGAAAGTGTGTCATTGTGGCTGTTCACTAGGGTGAGGGATATCCTTCGGGATTTGGAAGCTACTGTGACTTCCATTCATTGCACCCTTGCCATGTGCTGCTCTCTGAGCTAAGCACTTTCAATGTTATCTCATTTAACCCTGAGAATATATAATTGTCGAAGAAGGTCATTCAGAGAACATGACTGCTGGATTACCTGAGAGCTAGACCTGGACAATCAGAGGCTTCTCACCCCCTCCCCTGCCCTTGGAAAAGACCTTCTGCCCACTGTTCTGACAATCAGAACTATTTTCAAGGACCAAACCTTGAGAAAGTAGGATGTTGTTGAGATCTTCTGGCTGGTATAGGTGACTGAACCCAGTTAAGGCCTCTCTATATAAACTAACAAACAAAATAGAAACAGACTCATAAATATAGAGAACAGACTGACAGCTATCATAGTGGAGGGGGAGCTGGTTAAAAGGGTAAAGGGATTAAACAACAACAACAAAAAATACCTCATAGACACAGACAACAGTATGGCGATTAACCAGAAGGAAAACGGGGTGGGGGTAGGTCAAAGAATATAAAGGGGGGATAAATGGTGACAGAAGGAGACTTGACTTGGGGTGGTGAACACATAATACAATATACAGTGTTATAGAATTGTACACCTGAAACCTATATAATTGGTTAACCAATGTCATCCTAATAAATTCAACAAAAATAAAAAAAGAAAAGGTTTTGGGGGGCAGTGTGGGGATCTACTCTGGTATGCAAGTTCCCTTGCTTATCAAACCTGTCACTTCCCAATCTGGAGTGGCCTGGGGCATGGAAGGTGAAACAAATGTGTGCCGTGATTGAGCAGAGTCGCTGCCTGTGCGGCAGCCGGGTGTCCCCTGTTCCTGGCATCCGATCCGCAGTCCTTTCTCCTGGTGTTCTCAGAATGAGTTTTGTTGTTGCTGTTGTTTGTATGCTTTTTAAAATTTACATCAGCCAATTGTGTGCTGAAGATAGGTATCATTCACTATCATATTTAACTATAAATCCTTCTTACTATCTTTTTTGCATTTTTGAATTTTATTTTATTAGCTTAAAAGGTGAACAATATGTATTTCAAATCTTATTAAACTCATTTATCTGAACACGTTTACATAGGGCACAGATACAGGATTTCAAGTAACTTATGGTAGAGGCTGTTGTCCATTTAAAAATAAGCTTCTTTCTTCCACAAAGACTGCATTGAAAGGCAAAAAAAAAAAAAAAATTCTTTTATACTGCATGAGAGCTATATGCAAACCTTTGATGTAAATTTATTTCATTGTCAACTCTCATGCTAAAGCTGGGAGGCACAAATGTTCATAGTTCAGTTAAATGATACAAACAAAAAGCTCCAGTTTCTCTCAGATACAAATCAGAAACCTTCATCCATGTGCCTTACAGTAGTAGTAGGGCAGACTTGACTGTCTTGCCAGGTCACTTCTTTCCTTTCCCTTTTTTACTTGCCGCTCCTTGCTGAAGAGTTTGGTCACCACCTCCTGTTTTTGTGTCCTTGTTTTTAGTTTAGGAATCATTTCTGCTGCATACAACATTACTGACAGACGTGATGGGAATTGGACAAGACAGAGGCTGCCATCTTTCCTGTTTGAGTTGAACCCGGACTCTGCCCCTGTACTGAGCATCACGATTCCATTCTCTGGAGTACATTTTGTTTTTCTCAAGAAATGCATTAAGTCCAATGCTGAGCACACATCTTGAATCTCTGGAGCTGCAGGGTTTTCAACAGCCTTACTTATGGGGATTCACCTGCCCTCCTCGATGGTCTCCTTGTTATTGAAATAAGCAGGATATATACATATGCGTCCTGGTCAGCCAGGGATCGCACCGCAGCGCAAGCCATCTCTGTCAGTGCCCACTGGGGTGAGACTCCTATTTCTATAATTAGCTTTATCGTTTGGACATACGGCAATATAAAATTCTTACAGTTAATATCTTTGCTCCTTTGCATCATTCCATTGCTTTTCAAATGTAAAAATTCTCTATGGGTTAGAATAAATAACAAGAGATTTTCTTCCTGTTTGAGATTATGAAAAAATGTAATTAAGTCCAAATTATTTTATGATATTGATATTACTACTTCTGACAGAGTTAAAGCAAATTTTTCAACAATAAACAAATGATCAATTGGGGGAATCCAGTTGTCTTAAGCTTGATAGAATATGTTACTTATAGGAACTAAAATGATAAATTCGACTGGAGAGGTATTAATTTCATGAATGTATGCACACCCATATGAAATGAGAAAATGTTCTAATGATTTATTTATTTATTATTCTTACTGGTGTGGATGTTCATCACAAGATAGTACATTGTGTAGTATAGTCCTTTGCAAAGCACATAGCATCCCAACTAATTCAGCAGAATGTTAATTTATTTTTCACGATAAAAGAGTATTGTGGTAAAACACATTTGGGAAATACTGTTTTGGAAAAAACAAAATTATTTTCTTTTTCCTCAAGGATTTCTCATAGTATTTAATGTCTGTTGTGAATTTCCAAGAGTGTAATGTAATAAGCAGCATTATCTACACTAACTCAACCGTGGCCTCCTCCATCCCCACCTACCCTCCCTCTACCAGAGCATCTTGAAGAACTGCTGTTCCAGGGAACATGCTTTAGGAAGGCTGATGTGCTGGAAAGCACCAGAACTGGACATTAGGAACTCTTAAAATGAGGCCCTTAGCTGACCTGGAGTAGTTTCCTCCTCAGTATAATTGGCCCTGGACTTGCATCATCATTAGAAACCTATAAAATGGTCTCCTGAAGGAAGGACTGTCCATTTCTAGCTGTGTGTCAGGGCTTCCTACCAAAATCACAGGCATCTGTCAACACCTGTGATTGAACACGTGGGAAGAATATTAGGCGACCTCTACGATCTTCATATCCTGTCCTCTCTAGTGCTATTTGACCATGGAATTTTTCTGTCATACACCTGGGAAATCTGAAAAAAACATAGAAACATTCAGAATAGGGTTTCCTATATGTAAGGTCATCAAACCTTCAGGTTTGTCACAAATAAACCTCCTTTACATTTGGTGCCCTGGCATAGCCGTTTCAAAGTCTAAATGATTTAAATAATCTAATCTAATAAAAGTGTAATATGCAAATTAACCCTCACTCCGTTACACCTAAGCCATGCCCACCAGCCAAGCCATGCCCACCAGCCAATCAGAGCAACAATATGCAAATTAACTCAGCCAAGATGGCAGCCAGCAGCCACTGAGCTAGAGCAAACAGGAGGTTTCAGTTGCACCAGCAATGGAGGAAACTACCTGGCTAGGCCAGCTTTGGCCTCTGCTCAAGGCAACAATGTTTCAATTATGGAAGATAAATAAACCCCAGAAACCTACTTCCATCCAGTCTTGCTGGGACCTTGGGTCAATGGGAGCTGTGGCCAGCCTGAAAACAGCCCTCAGCCCCTCACCCAGGCTGGCCAGGCACCCCAGTAGGGACCCTGAAGGGGCTGTGACAGCCTGAAAACAGCCTCAGCCCCTCACCCAGGCTGGCCAGGCATTCCAGCAGGTGGACATCCCCCTAGGGGTCCCAGGCTGCAAGAGGGCAGAGGGCTGGGCTGAGGCCCCCTCCCCACAAGTGCACAAATTTTTGTGAACTGGTCCTCTAGTAAATTATATGGTCACTTTACTCAGACTCCAAGTCTACCCACCTTTTTGGCTCCTGATAATTTTTAAAAATAGATAACATTTTGTAATGTCAACTAAGTATAGGTCCTGTTTTAGTAAGGACTTTTTAAGGACTGTCTTATCTAATTTTTACGAAACTCCATAAGTTTGATACTTTTATCATCTTCATTTGCAGATGGAGAAACGGTCATATAACTTGTTCAGTGAGTGATGGAGATTTTACCCGCAACATTCTGATTTCAGAGCTCTCCCTCCTTTAAATCTACACTTCAGCATTTTTTCCAACCTTGAATATCAATCATTTTAGCTCTAAAACCTATGGCCCACTCTATACTTTTACTCAAGCTACTTCCTCCGTGGGATACCTCACCCCCTCATTTCCCTTCTGTGTCTGTAAATCCTGTGAATTCTGTAAGTCTTTGTTTAGAACAGTCTCACTATAAAACCTTTTGCTTAGAGTCTAGCTCATGATGGCATGTAATAGTTGGAATTTCACTGGCAATGATTGTGTCTGCCATCATTTCAGCACATATTCTGATATGCCATTTGAGAGTCATAAATGTTTCAATGATTCAAATGCCTCTTCCCAATCCAGATTATCATTTGTGCAGTCCTGGTACCATGTCAGAACCTGTGCTTCTCCAAAGGGCCTACTAAGGCACAATGCCATCACAGTAAATACCACCCTAACCCTCCATCCCAAAGGGGGAGAAAATGCAAAAGATGGTGAAAAACATCGACAGCTTCAAAATGCCTGTGTATCCTTGGCTCTTGGTTCCCTACTGGTGGTATTCTGAGGGTCACAATGTTGCAGAAAAACTGGAGAAGAACCAAGCAATGCTTAGAGAAATGGAGTTACATTTATTATGCGCGGGCCCAGAGGAAAATGTTTCTCAAATTCTGGGTCAATCACACAGGAAATTTCCTGTATTTATTCCATTCCACTTTCTTTGTCTCCCAAATATGTTTTTTTCTGGTTCTCTTTGCAAGTTCTTAAAGGGCCCTATGTGCTGGGGCTTTGAGACCTCAACCAAAGGCTTGGTCTGACGCCAGCACTGATAACTTCGTCTGGAGAAGGTTTAATGGCCTCTCCGAAATGGGAGTAGTCTTATTTTCCTTATTATTTAATCCAGTAAGCATTTACAGAAGCCAGAAATAGCAGGGTTAAAATTTCAAAGGTTTTATATAAGATGGATGCATCAACAATAGCTAGCCTTGACTTTGTTCTTTGGTGACATTAGGCAGTCATTTTCTCTGAGCCTCAGTTTCCTAGATGATTATCTGTGTTATAGCATATGTTCTGCCTAGTCTAAAGACTTCTATGTGGGTCTAAAAAGAGAACTTGGGGAGAATTACTTTATAAATTGAAATGTGCTATATAATCATATATAGTGCTAATATATCTTGGATCTACAGGCATTTCTTTCTGATTTGGGAGAAGAGAAAAAAATTTTTTATAGCAAAGGTGGAAATTTATTGAACAAGTACAGACTCCCATGTGGGGAGGGGAAAAGAGTCCTCAAGAAGAGAAATAAATTTATTTATTTATTTATTTGTTTGTTTGTTTGTTTTAAAACTATATTTTATTGATTTTTTACAGAGAGGAAGGGAGAGGGATAGAGAGTTCGAAACATCGATGAGAGAGAAACATCAATCAGCTGCCTCCTGCACACTTCCTACTGGGGATGTGCCAGCAACCAAGGTACATGCCCTTGACCAGAATCGAACCTGGCACCTTTCAGTCCGCAGGCCAATGCTCTATCCACTGAGCCAAACCGGTCAGGGCAAGAAGAGAAATTTATAAGCAACTTTTTCTTGATGTCTTCATCCAGTTTGAAATCTGATTTTCCCAGTTAATTCTAATGAATATACAGGAGAGACAGGCTCTAGGAAAGCCATTCAGGAAATCCACAAGCAGCTCCCAGAGTAGCACAAGCCAAGGGCAGGTGCCTGCCTCTCCCATTAAAATGCAAGTACATCTTCTAGAAAAATTGATTCATTTGAGGCTGTTTGTCAATCACCAAGAAAATCTTCTGATTGTATAAGCGGGCAGATAAGTCATCCTGGGGTTACTAAGGTCTTGGCCTCTTCATGCATCTTTCTATTGCTCATCATTTGGTGTTTCCATCCGCTCCACTCACCTATTTCCCATGGTGAGCTCCTAACCTGTCTCAGGTGGATTGTTGAGCTGCAATCCAATAACACTTGGAGCCAGGAAATTAATTTTCTGATGTTTCTACTTCAATCTCCTTTTATTACACCTTACATTTGTCTTATATTTTCCCTCACCACTCCTCACTCCAAATATATGTTTTCTTCAACATCTCCGCATCCTAGAGAAGGCTGTAGGTCAAAGCAGGTTAATTTATCAGTGCTTGAAACACTGTGTCAGGGCCAGTTGGCAAAAGAAAGAACTTAGGAGAAATGTTTGTGGAGTAGACAGTCCTTCACCCCCAAAGTCCCTTTAGTGGCTTGTAATCAGGACAACAAATAAACTTGATGTAGTGAGCACATAATAGGTCAAATTGGCCATTACCCTTTCAGGGCATGACTGGGACTGTTGCCTCTGTTTCATGTTTCCCTGGTTAATGAAAGCTTTCCCCATAGAGACCATTTCTGAGTCTCTTTGAACTCTGTTGGGAAGAGTATTTTTCATCCTGGTAAGTCATCTTAATTTTCTTTTCCCAAGGCAATTTCTACTGCAGGCGTAGCCTGACATTTCTCCCCTCCTTGCATTTGGTTTTATGTGCAAAAGAAAGTAAGAGTTCCCATTACTCAGAATGGGAAAGAGATTAGAAATTCACATTGGTTGCACCCCTATAATTTACTAGGCAGTGTTCTCTGTGCTTTGCATATTTTATCTCCTGCAGTTCTCATACCAACTCAGTGAAATAGGTATAATTATTCCTACTTTAAAAACAAGATACCCAGTTTTCAGAGACTTTGTCCAAAACAGATAGGATTTGAACTTAGGTGTGCCCATATACAAATGTCCTTGCTTTTTCTTATATCGGTGGAGAGTAGTGGTGTAGTGTCGATCATTTAGATGGAAGTTGCCTATATCATCAGTTTGTTCCAATGAACTTAGCTTTAGCTCTTGGACTCATGTGGGCTAATTGTTTCTGTGGTTCAACAAAGAACTTGAGTTTGAAGTCCTTAACTATTGCAAAGTTGTAATTCTGAGAAGAGCCTTTCCATGTTTTTAGGGATTTGGGGCTGATGACGACAGTGACCTTTCTGAGTAAGGGTCAAGATCACATATAATTCAAAGCATCTGTCCCTAGGGTATTACTCTATCGTGTCTATGTAAGTTGTTATGTCTCTTATAAAAAACAGAGTTCAATAGTTTGTTGTTTGCTTTTAGCAATTGTGAGTGATCTGACATTTGTCAATAGAGTTCTTTATCCCATCCAGAAAGTAAACATTGGTGTAAGACATATATTCCTGAAAGTATCAAGCTATAGCAAAAGGCAATTGTATAAAATCCATTTGGAGATGTGAAGGATTCTTTTAGGTCATGGTCCCAGTTTATAGTTACAGACATTGGATAAATTAGCCACATCTTCTAGAAGTTTCCTTAACAGAGTTTTATATTGTAGACCATTTTTCCCCTCCTGTGGAATTTCTCCTGGAAGATTTTGGCAAGTGTCCACTGGAGGTTTTATTCAGTGTTAGAAAGCAGCCATCCTGGCTGTGCTAGATATTCTCATGGGTCTTAAAACCTATTTGTTTCTAGTATTTCTTTTAGAATCTGGGTCAAAATTTTTGGAATTCTAGTGGAATGCTTTAACTTTTCAATGGGATTGTCTTTTATATTATAAGAGGTTCCTAGGCAAGGACTGTTAGAGAAGCATACTTAGCCCCTCTAATGTGATGATATTCTAAAAGTATTTATGTGATTTTAATGGTAGGTATCTCTTTTACTGTGAGCCTCTGCTTTTATGATAGCAAGGTTTTTTTTGGGGGGGTAGGGGAGGGAGGAGGCTTCTTAGTTAGAATGTCATCCTACAATAATTAAACTATTTCAAGTTATGGTGGCTATTAGAGAATATGCAGGTGTCCCAAAAATGTATACACACTTTGAATAATGATTAATTCCAATCATTAATTCCAATGGGTTAAATCTGAAAAGAAAGAAATATTGGAATTAATCATTACTCAAAGTGTGTATACATTTCTTGTGACACCTTATAGTTACTCTTTTATTTTTGACAATTTAATGTGTCTTTGGAAGGACCATTGTTCAGCTGTTTAAAATCAATTTGGTTTCCAGTAAGAAATTAGATTCTATAGGAGAGACTGAACTAATTACTGCATTATCGAATCTGGTATTATTCCCCTTCTTTTTTAAGAGAAGACCTAGCAACAAAAAGATATTAAGTCAAGGCTTAAAGGAGAGTCCCAGAAATCTGTATGCATAGAATACTGCTTGAACAATGGAAACACAATCAAAAAATATGCTTTCATCAGTTATGTATGAGAAAGTTTGTAGCTTGAGAGACTAACAACATTTCATAAGTAGGTAGTTAACCAGTAGAGGAATGTTGGTTGTCTTCAGTTAGGAACTGGAATTAGATTGCATGTGATATCAGATTTAAAGGTGCTAATGGTGCGAAATCTAAAGATACTTTGAATAGTTTAGCTGAGATTGCAATTGCTCTGAGACACAGAGGGTAATTTTTAGTGGCTCAATCAAGGCATAATCTAAAGTAAACAATGGATCTTTGAAGTGAACCATATTGTTGAGTTAACAGCTCTAGAATGTGGCCTAACATATTAGTAAATGTAAAAAAAAGTAATTTATATTAATCTGAGGAACATTGGTCTGGATTCTTATGTGTTCTGCTCTAATTATTCTCTCACTGTCTGTGAGGGTTTTGCCCTTAAGAATTCTGGAATTACAGCTAATTATTTATTTATTCAATACGCACAATGGAAACATGTTAACCATATCTAGGATATTTTTCTGGGACTTCTAATCACAATTATTTCATAGTACATCTTATCTGGCAGTTTCATGTAAAGTAAATGCAACCATTACATTGAAGTTGATTTGATATCCAGCTTGTTTTCTTTCTATTAGTCTCTGGGAATATTCAGTGACATGTTGAAATATTTTGAGTTGGAAATTACCCATTTCATTTTTTTTTCCTGAAAAGTTCCCTAATTCAGCCCTGTACTTATTTATGAAAAGATAAGCTTCTCTCTTCTTAAAATAATACTGTTCAGGAGTTTTAAAGAGTATTTTTTAAAAGACTACTATTGATTCACCATTATTTGGCTTACACTTTTGAATCCTTATGCAGTTTACCTGTAAGGGAAAGCCTTCTTAAATTTCTTTTTAACAGTATATTTCTATATATTTATTATTTAGCTTTGTCAGGACCATTTTAAAAAATGCATACCAGGGCTATTTAAATCCTCTTTTGATCTTTCCCTTCTCACAACTTCAAAAGGTTTCCCTATCTAAAGGGCTAATAATTTCATGGGCAAATCAGAACCATGATCATTGAGGACAATCTAACAACATCCTGAATTCCATACCAGATTCTGGTACAACTTTTAGAGAATTGGGAAAAATTTTCATTGTGGCCCTCAACTTTTCCTCTAATATTTCATAAGGAGGTAGTTGAGTCAGAATACAGCTTTTGAACACTGCCTTCTGATTTTAGGATTTAAAAGACATATTGTGTGCAATGTGAGTGTTCCTTTCCTGGGAACATCCCCACTCTGCAAAGCAGGCTCAGTCAGTAGGTCAGAAGATGGAGCTGGAGGAATTGGAGGATAAGATAAGACAGATGAAGAGAGATGCGAGAAGCAGAGATTTCAAAAGGTTGTAGAAGAGTGCACAAGAGAGTATTTGTAGAGCTTTTCTTGAAGTCAGCATTTGGTATATTTGAAGTTAGCATACAAGTTGAAAAAGCTGACTACGGGATGTTTGCTTTTTTGCTTTCTATTTCTTTCTGAAGCTCCTCTAAATTTTAACATGCAAACAGTTCCACATAATATCCATTGTTACTCTAAGTAAAAATAGTTTTGCCATTCACCAAGCTAAGCACAAAAATTAGTGTTGTAGTGAAAACGTACAGGGAGGCAGCTGTCTGCCAGAGCGGGCTACACTTTGCCATAGACAAAATCATGACAAGCAAGAAAAAGGCCATTATAGTTGGTCAGGAATGTGTATTTATGAATAAATGTTTTGGGTTTCCCAACCAAAGAGAGGCTACGAATGAAACGTGTGATCAAAAATACAGTAAGTGTGGGCCTTGCAAAATGAACTAGACAAAATGACTTAATTTCATGAGTTGCTAAGACTGAGTCAGCCTATGCTTTCATCTGTTTCTTATGGAGCACACTCCTGTACAGTGCAGGACAGAAGAACACCAGCCGTTACTGACCACACACACACACACACACACACACACACACACACACACACACACAATTTTATACATTTAATCATGTAGGGAATAGCTGTAAAGAACAGGAAGCTAGGATAGGAAGAAATTAATCAGGAGGCACTTACGATCAAAACCTCAAGTTAAAGTCTCATCAGAAGGTCTTCCCTCTGCTGAGGACCTACCCAGAGAAGTTATTTTTTTCATCTGTACACTATTGTGTGTTCATCATCCCAAGTCAAGTCTCCTTCCATCACTATCCCCCCTATACCTTCCTCCATTCTCTCCATTCTTCTCTCCCCTGGAAATGACCATACTGTTGTCCATGTCCATGAGTTTTTTCTCTTTTTATTTTCTTTTTTACTCAATTCCTCCACCCCCCCACACAGCCCCTAATGCCCAATGCCCCCTGACAGCTGTCAGCCAGCTCTATGTCTATGAGTCTGTCTCTGTTTTTCTTGTTAGTTCATTTTGTTCATTAGATAAAAGTTATGATTCCATTAGATTAATACGGAGCCTGAGACCTCTATTATTTAAAGGTTTCCCATGTGATTCTAGTTGAACCCCTTTTTATTCATTTATTTTTTTTGAATTTATAACAAGTGATGGTGTTAAGACTATGTGGCCCTATGCTGCTGTTTTATAGAGGAAACCAGGGGATCAAGAAATGTGTCTAACCTTGCTACTTATTGACTCATTTAAGACTAAAACCATAAGTACTAGACTTTAATTTTGGTATCTGAATGCAAACCTAGACCTGGGTTAGAGTAGCTTGTAAGACTTTTTGAGTTTGAATCCTGATTATACTTCTGGATTGTTTTGACTAAACTGTTCCTTTAGATAAGAAGGGTAGAACTCTAGCCATTTTTCTCAGTGGTTAGAACGACAGCCTTCAGACTGAGGGTCCCAAGTTCAATTCCAGTCAAGGGCACATGCCCAGGTTGTGGGCTTGATCCCCAATAGGGGGCATGCAGGAGGCAGCCAATCAGTGATTCTCTCATCATTCATGTTTCTCTCTCTCTCTCTCTCTACCTTTCCCATCCTCTCTGAAATCAATAAAAATATATTAAAAAACAAAAAAAGAAGAGCAGAAATGCCGAGAGGGCTGGCCCCTGCGCCCACTTGCAGAGGCTGAGATTCCAGAGGGATATGTCAGCCGCAGAAGTCCTCCCTGAGGAACATGGGGTCTCAACACCGCATGAAGATCCCCAACCCAGAGCACCAGAACCGAAAGAGGAGCCTGCTTAGCACCTGGCACTGAAAGTCAGGGGGGACTCTGTCCACCTGGAAGAGGAAGGCGTCTGCTAGAACCACAGGTGCTCTCTTAAAGGGCAAGTGCTGTCTTCACTCAGAGCTTTAGTAGAGGGAATGTGACTCAGGGCATACAGGAGTCATAAACAGAGGATCTAGGTGGCCTGGCCAGAGGAGAGATCTGCAGGGCCAGCCACTGGGCCCCTGTTGCTGCAACCTACAGGACCTTTGGAGCTCTCTTTTTCTGGAGAAGCTCTGGTTGGACACTCAGACAGTCACTGAGCTGTGTGGCTTTGGAAAAGGGCCAGCCTTGCCCCCCACCTGCAGGCTCAGATGCCCCCAGACCCTAAGGGAGACTACTGTCCTCCCAAGTCCAGGTGGCCCCACCCTGCTGAGCTCATTACCATGGGAAAGGGAGCGCTGCTCAGAGCTGGGACCTTTGGAACAGCTTCTCCCTCATGGCTCTTGTCCGGGACTCAGATGGGTGCTGGATCGTGTAGCTTCGGATCAGGAAGCAGAGGGGTAGGCAACATGCCATGGTCTTTTCTTCCAACCTTTTCTTCAGCCCATGCGTGATATTTGATTATAATGGTAGAAGAGAGGTTTAAGCCTGACTTGTGTGTTATGGTCCATTTGCATTTTTGAAAAAGAAGAAAGCAATTATATTTAAACATCTGCAAATAGAGCTTTTTCAAAGAAGGACATGGTAAAGGCAGAACAGAAGAGAGAGCATAAAAATTAGGGTCTATCTGATTCCATCTTTGCTACAATTATGACCAATGAAAAGCTCCATGAATGGAAACTGTGAGAGAAACATAATGGATTCATGTTTTAAGATTGTTACAAGGATAAAGCATTAAATTGCAATGTGGTTATCAAATAGACCATCGCCTATCTTTAGCTGAGGGAGCATGAAATTCAAAACAAAAATAAATTACATGGAAAAATACCTATTTGCACATAAAATTGGAATGAATATTCCTTAGGGCTGGTTCCAAATCGTACTTGCTTAGATTGTAATTAGAGAGAATCCTAGCCAATGTGTGGATAAAACTAACAGTACTGGTGAGATGATTAGCCATTAGAGTATCCAGCCAAAGATTACTTTTCTGATAATTAGCTTCAGTATAGAGAGTCTAATATTTGCCAAGAAAAATATATGTTGGCACGTAGACATATACTTGCCATATGGGCTGGCAAATACGTGCTTGGGATGTAAAAAAAATTAGGAATCAAAGAACTGACTCTGAATTGGGAGATCTGGATGACATTTGCAAGCATATTACTCATTCTAGGGCTTGCTCTTGACACTTCTTTCATATTTGGGCAGCCATACAGGTGCGTGCTTGGACCTTCAGCCAGAAAAGACCTTGTCATTGGGCTACAAGGAGTGCTTGACAGCCTCAAGCTGATACCACCTTTGGATCTACCGTACCTCTCAGGTCAAGGGCTAGACATTCTTGGGCAGTTACCAGCCAAAGACTGAGCAGGGCAAGTCATTCCTGCTCCAATACAGTAGACTGGTTCTGCTCCAAAGCTCCCTATTGAGCTGGCAGAGTCTGTTTCAGGGATGCACTTCAATCAGGCTGAGGTTCTCACTGCCTCATCTTTACTTCACTGTTGTATTAAAAACGCGTTATTAGCCCTGCTGGTGTGGCTCAGTAGTTGAGCACCGACCTATGAACCAGGAGGTCATGGTTCGATTCCAGTGGGGGTGTGCAGGAGGCAGCCAATCAATGATTATCTCTCATCATTGATGTTCTATCTCTCTCTCTCCCTCTCTTCCTCTCTAAAATCAATTATATATATATAATGCATAGCCAAACTGAAGGCAATCTAGATCATCTCCTATTCCATTTCCCAGATGTTTTATATTTTTGCATCTTATATGATTCTTTTTAGGTTAATATTTAAGAACTTCTTGCATATGTGTCCTGGTGAACATATAAAAGCATCTCTAGCAGCGATTTTCAACCTTTTTCATCTCATGGCACACATAAACTAATTATATATACACACCAAAAAATTCTGCGGCACACCAAAAGAAAAAAAAAGATACTTTTGACAATCTGGCAAAAAAAATAGGTATAATTTTAATACTTTCACACCAGATGGCTATTGTTGTGTTGGCTGTGCCATTTTTTAATTTGACAATTAAAGGGAAAAGAGGTCAGTGCCCCTGAATTAGTAGTCAGCTATTACATATTTCACAATTTTTTTTAGCCCACTGGTTAAAAATCATTGACCTAGACTGGAGTGAAATTACCATGTTTTTATGTATATACATTTTTTTTTTTTACTTTTGGAGATAAGGGAAATTATGGTTTTGACAATTTCTAGCAACGGTATATATATGTTTTTGGTTCCCCACCTTTGTCAGCACTCAGAATAAGACAGTTTTACTTTTGCCAATTTAGTGAGCCTCTTGTTTTTATCCCCTTTAATTTTTTTCTTCTTACCTCTTGTTGTTACTATCTTATTTTAAAATAATTTCTACATCTTTACATTTCCTTCCTAGAAGAATAGGTCCAGGTTAGGCCTAAAACCAATAGTAACATTTTGACTCACTTTTATCGAAATTTTATTCTATGGCAAACAATATTCTAAGTATCTTGCATGCATCGTTTTATTTAATTATGATAACCTACACCCTTGAAATAGATATCATTATTTTTACTATTATGTAAAATATTGTCATCAGGCCACACAAGATTATTGGCACAAAACACATCATTTGTTATGACTATGTCAGTGGCAAAACCATCATATGGAAGTCAGTTTTGATTCATTTCAAAGTCTTAGTCCTTTGTACTAGGCTTCTGTGACTCTTGAAAAATTCTTTGAAAAAACTGGATGCCATGTGTTGAATTCTCTGCTAGCACAATACTATCAGTATATGGGTTTCATTGTTCTGACAGTTGGTTTTACCAAGAATTCTGACAACTGCATATTTCTACTTTCTGAGATTGAAATGCTCACATCACTTTTTAAAAAATGGACCACTAATAATGTTCTGCATTTGAACAAGGCTATTTGGCCAATTTGCAAAGGAGCCATTCTTCAGGTGTGGTCCTGTAACTACAGACACATGTATTTTTCTCATCCTAGTTATAAATTCAGACTTCTTTATATCCTCCCAAGATCTAGTATAAGTAGTTCTGAAGTCACACCCCCATGCATAAGTTCTAAAAATGAGATAGTGCAACATAAGCCAATTAAAATCCGGGGTTCAAGTGGCTTATAACCCAAGATCAATGTGGATGTGGTGCACACTCAATATCTGTTTATTTATAAAGACCACCACCTTTCCCAGTGTGTTTTTGTGCAGTGCTACTTAGGGTGAAGTACACTGTCTAACTGAAAGCCATTACTAGAGTCCTCTTTGCTGTTTTGGAAAAGCTTATTTATGTGCCAAAATTCAATATTCTATCTTCTCTTATCAGCTGTTGGCATGGGATTTTAAATGTGAATGACTTCAGAATATAAATGTTTATATTTGTCAGGCTGAGAAGAATAAGTTGTTAAAACCGTAGGCTAAGTTGCTTGCTCATAAATGACATCAGCTTTGTATTCACGTGCAGCTATTAGCTTGGATTAATGTAGTTACATTTAGGATCAGTGAAGGCAGATGGATTTTGCAACACACTCATGGTTTTGATGGAGAGCAAAATAATCTTATCAAAAAGGCTAGAATGAAAGTTTAGAATTTCATCTGGAGTTTTTAATAGGCATAGCAGCCAACACAATGTTGAAACACAATTGCATTCACTTTCAATTTGTTTTAAGGCTGAAGCAGTAAGGGTTTGCTCTAACAATATTTTTCTTCTGGGATACACATACGTAAAGGATGCTGCATTTGGGTTTTGAGCACAAGAATGTTTCATGATGATGACAGCCTGCTCTATTGGGTGTCTTCCTATGGTCCATTCACAATATAGTAACAGATTCATCTGCAAAGACTGTGAGAATAGGAGAATATCATTTCATACTTTCATTATTTCACTAATTTGGCAAGTATTTCTCTGAGCAGTCAGTTCTACAGGGATTAACTTACTGTGTCTTCTAGACCATTCCTCAATGATTGAATTTAAGATTACCTACAGGGTAAAATACTCTTTTTAGATGGCCAGTCCTGCCTTCATTGATTTTGTATAGAAATGGAAATAAAGGCTGGTTTTTGATTCAATAGATGTCAGTTTATTTAGAAGTAAATGATTATGTGGTAGGTGTTAGATATCACATATTAAAATGTGTCACTGCCCATTACCTCCTTTAATGAATTGAGAGTTTGGGGGGAAATGATGCTGCAGTGTGTTCTATTACCTGGGGCTATGATTTTAAATGGCACTGAGCATTCTAATTGTGTGGGAGCTTGGATAACAGCCTCGTTCCCATCCCAACTCCAGAAATTTTGATTCAGTAGCTCTGATGTCAAGTCCAGGTACCTGCATTTTAAAGAGCACATCCCTCCCTTCCCCCACCAACCTTCCCACTGTAGTTTGACAGTCTGATGCTGCTCTGCCTCTGGATCTATTTTTATTCATCGGTTTATAATGGTCTTTATTATCCATAAATAAGTGAGATCGTGTGGTACTTTTCTTTCATTGACTGGCTTCTTTCACTTAGCATAATGCTCTCCAGTTCCATCCATGCTGCTGCAAATGGGGAGGGTTGGGGGGAGGGGCTGTTAAGAGATCAACTGAAGGATTTGTATGCATGCATATAAGCATTATCAATGGACACAAGACACTGGGGAGGTCGGGGAAGGTCAAGGGGAAGAAAAAAAGGAGGCATATGTAATGCTCTTTGTGATACTTTCAGCAATAAAACAAAATTTAAAAAAATAAAGAGCACATCTCTTTGTGGACACACTCTCAGACCTAGTCTGTGACCCTTGTTGACAAGGCTATTGACATGACAGGCTCTTCCTCATTCCAAATCTCTATAAACTTCTTTTTTCCTGGCTGCAGAAATGGCCACCACTTTCTCTTGCAATTCTAGAATCTCAAAAGATGGTTAGAGAACCACCTGCACTGGGATTGTGTAAGGGCCATACTGAAACCTGCTCTGGACCTGACCTGCTAAATTAGATGCATTTGGGTGTAGAGTCTGAGAACAGAATATTCTCATTTGAACCCAACTGATATTTTTTCCATCCACAGATTTACTGCTAGGACCTTTTTCTATAGGAATCTTTAAAGGAACATTTTAAAAGAAACATTTTGAAAATATGCTTTGATCTTGTGTTGATTTTGCTTTCATTGTGTATTTCAGGCCTTGTTGCCACAAACCAAACCGATCCATTCACACTTCAAGCAGCCACCCCAGCACGATGAATCATGAGAATTTAGAGATAAATTGGCTGAAATAATACCCAACTCTAAGATTTTTCACCTTGCCTTTGCGCTTTATTTCCTGATTCATTTCACAATTTGTCTATTTGACTTTTATCCTCCTTTCTCTTTCTTCTCTGACCCTGTGAACAATCTTCCATCTTGAGAATGTGGGGTAGATGTGAATTTTTAAGACATTATAAAACACACTTATTTTACACATGTTGACTAGAGTACAATCCTGTGAGGTTACAATTCTGATATTTGTAGAGATCTAAGAAATAAAAAAGCTTATCCCAAGCTCAAAGTGATGTAGAGTGGCTACTATACTAAAAAAAAGTGGGGGGCAATCACTGTAGGCTTTAGACTGATAAGTCAAAATATCTCAGAATTGAAACCTCAGAGTTGAAACAGATCTCAAAAGTTACCCAGCCAAGCTTGCTAACTTGTTTTAGGAAACCACATAACCACCCTTTTGCCTTGTAACTGTTGTCTCTTTGGCCTTGGGTTCTAAGAAGAGCCTTGTGGTAGGAGTGGTAGCTTAGTGCTCACCATCCATTCCGGTCTTTCTGGTGTGTCCTCCCTTAT
>PVJC01031772.1:0-20376 GCA_004026665.1 Murina feae | reverse complement strand
ACCACTACCTAGGAAAATAGTAAACCCAAACCAATGACACATTCCTGGAGGGATTGTAGAGATTGGTGCCAGGACTCAAAAGATGCAGGAATAGTGATCTCTCCACTTCCCCCTCCAAGTTCTCACTCAATTTGCCTATTTGACTTGTGCAAAAAACAGATGGGATTATCATGCACTTAACCAGGAGTGACTACAATTGCAGCTGCCTCCCAGATGTGGATTCATTGCTTGAGCAAATAAATATTTCCCCTGGTACCTGGTTTTCAACTATTGATCTGTAAAATTATTTTTCCCCTCAATACCTTATTAAAGATCAGCAGAAGCAGTTTTTGTTTTTGTTTGTTTTTTCAGTTGGTCAGATAGCAATATAATTTTAGTGTTCTACTTCAGTGTATATGACTTTCTATTGCTTTGCCACAATTTAGTCTTCAGGGAACTTCATCACCTACCCCTGATAGACCCAAAGTTCAGGATCCCCAATAACCCACCACGAAGGAGCAGAGCCCAATGCAAAAGCAAGAGAACTTGATTCGTGCTATTGCGCGGCTCCATCTCTAACCATCACCAAAGCAGCGACGGGAGAGAGAGAGCGAGCCAGGAGTGAACAAAGAATTTATAGGGAGGTCTAGGTTGTGGGCAGGGGGAGCACTCATGGCCCCCGGGGATTGGTCAGGGGTCCAGGTGGGTCTGGGTTGTGGGCAGGGGGAGCACTCGTGGCCCCTGGGGATTGGTCAGGGGTCTGGTTCAGGGGTCTGGTTACACAGGAGGGCTCAGGTCAGTTGACTGAGTCCACTTCTCTGAGTTTTCATTGGCAGGTATGGACAACTGTTTATATTCTTGGTTTGTGGGGAGGGGAAGCAGAGAATTTTGCAGGATGGTGGTTGCAGAACAAAGGAGACATTATAAGAAGAATATATCATCAGAACATAGTAATATAAAAGTAACAGAAAGAACTACTTCAGGGAGTCAGTCTAGCTCAGTCCTATCACCCCTTCCAAAAGACATCAACCAGTATAGTTATGATATGCTGATTGGACCTGGTTAGCAAGAGGTAGCAACCATCCTAGATATAAAGGCAAAATATTTGCATGGCAGAAGGTGGGAATATAATTCAACAAAAATTTAGTGAAATTAGTAGGGGCCCAGTCTTGTTGAGTACATTCTGCCATTTCTTATAAGGAGGGTAAGTCACTCTTCTGTTTCCCCAGTACTGACACAGCACCTAGTAGACCTCTTCGGATTAGTGATAACATAGTACTTAGTGAGGTGTGCTACTTCTGATAATTTACTGAGTAATCCAAAATGCTGCTACACTACAGTAGGATCCAGAAAAGAGGAGGCTCTGCAACAGGTTCAAACTGTTGAACAATTGGGATCACATGACCCAGAAGATTCTGTGGTACTTGAAGTGTCAGTGGCAGATAAGGATTCTATTTGATCCTTTAGGCCCCTATGGAAAAATCAACACAGACAATTAGGTTTTGTAGCAAAACCCTCACATGTTATGCATATAATTGCTCCTCTTTTGAGAAACAGACTTTGGATTGCTACTGTCCTCAGTAGAGACTGGAAGCTTAATCATGAGTCACCAAATTTCCAGGTGAGCTCAGCTGACCATCACGGACTAGGTGTTGTCTGACCCATCCAACTATAAATTTGGGCATGCACAGCAGTACTCTCTTTTCAGATGGAAGTGGAATATAAGAAATCAGACTTATGCAGGCCCTGGGAGCACAGAAAAATACATTGGGAAATACTCTACATGCCTGTGCCCCCTACACCTGATATACTGTCTTCTCTCTCCAGCCCACACATGTGAACACTTAAAGAGTCCCCCATGACCAGCTGAATAAGAAAGAAGAAACTTGAAGAAACTTGGGCCTGGTTTACAGATGGTTCTGCCTGATATGTAGCACCACCCAACTGCTTCCAACAGTATTACTGCATCCCTTTCTGGAACGTCCCTACAAGGCAGTATACATGTATATAGTTGTATCAGAATTATGAACTCACACCCCACAGGAGTCAATTTCATTAACTAGAGCACAGTGCAAATGTACAATTTACTTTGCCTTTAGTATCAGAGACTTCATTTATTTCCAAAATTACTGCAAGTTACTAAAGTCAGCAACTTAAAACTGCATCTCCTTCATTGAGGCTGTGTCATACATTTGAAATACAGAGACTCTTTATTACAATGTGCATTCCCCATTGGGATGGAAAAAGTTAAATGTATTGAGGTTTAGTGTTTCTGCTAAGAAGTTCTGTGTTTGACAACTGCTTAATGCTTTATCATTTTAGTATCATATAGAATAATTCCACTATCTTATAAACTCCTCCTCCACTGTCACCAAACTCATAGCAACCATTGATCTTTTTAATGACTGTCATTTTGTCTACTTCAGAATGTCACATAATTGGAATCATAAAGTACCCAGCCTGTTCAGATTGCTTTCTTCCACTTAATAATACTTATTTCAGATTAATTATTTTCCTTGGGCTTGGTAGCTCATTATTTTTTTATTGATGAATAATATTTTACTTTCTAGTAGTATCAAAATTTATTTATCCATTCACTTATTAAATGACATATTTATAGCTTCTAGTTTTTGGAAAATATAGATAAAGGTGTGGTAAACATTCATGTGCAGGTTTTTATGTAGACAGAACTTTAGAAAAAAATTGAATAAATAATTAAGACATCGATTGCTCAAAGTATGGTAAAAATATGTTGGTTTTGGAAGAAATTGCCAAACTGTCTTCCACTGTGATGTATCATTTTGTATTACCACCAGCAACAAATGAGAGTTGTTGTTGTTTATATCCTTGTCAGCATTTGGTATTTGGTATTGGAAGATATCTTCATTTGAGCTGTTTTAATAGTTGCATCTCATTTTTGCTAACTTTGCAATTTTCTAATGTTGAGCATCATCTAATATAATAAAAGAGTAATATGCAAATCGACCATTATCCGAGACACCTAAGCCACACCCACCAGCCAAACCATGCCTACTAGCCAACCAGAGTGGCTGTTTGCAAATTAGCCCAGCCAAGATGGAAGCTGGCAGCCATGGAGCTAGAGCAAACCAGAGGCTTCTATTGCAACTGCCTGCCTAGGCTAGCTGAGCCTCTGCTCACAGCCACGCCCACCAGCCAATCAGAACGGCTGTATTCAAATTAACCCAGCCAAGATGGAGGCCGGCAGCCATGGAGCTAGAGCAAACCAGAGGCTTTTGTTGCAACTGCCTGCCTAGGCTGGCTGAGCCTCAGCTCATAGCCATGCCCACAAGCCAAGCCATGCCTCCTAGCCAATCAGAGCAGCTGTATGCAAATTAACCCAGCCAAGATGGAGGCTGGCAGGGTGGCTCTGCACTGGGAGCCTCCGCAGCCGGCATAGCTGTGTCAGGTGTGTCAGCTCAGTGGGGCGGGTCCGGCCTGGGGCATCCATCCTCAGGCCATCCAGGAGCATCCATCCCAGGTCCACTGCCTGGCTCCACCCCCCGGGGACCTCCACCAGGCGTGTAGGAGAGCGGGTCCTCCACGGGGCTTGCAGGAGCACCTTGTCCCGGGTCCACTGCCTGGCTCCAACCCCTGGGGGCCTCCCCGGGGCATGCAGGAGAGTGGGGGCCTCTGCAAGGCGTGCAGGAGCAGCCATCCTGGGTCTGCTGCATGGCTTTGCCCCCCGGGGGCCTTCTTGGGGCATCCAGGAGTGCCCATCCTGGGTCAGCTGCCTGGCTTCTCCCCAGGGGCCTCTGAGGGGTGTCCAAGAACGCCTGTCTTGGGTCTGCTGCCTGGCTCTGCCCCAGAGGCCTCCACAGGGGCGTGCGGGAGCACCCGTCCAGAGTCCGCTACCTTCATCCACCCTCCAGGGGCCTCCACAGGGTGTGCAGGAGCGTCTGCTGCATAGTGTGGAGCATCCAAAGCCAGTCCGCTGCCCAGCTCCACCCCGGGTGTGTTTGCTCAGCAGTAGGGCCCCACCGAGGGATCCTGCACCAGTGTCTGCCCCTGGCTGGCCACCCAGCTCTGCACCAGGTGTGTCCCCTCAGCGGTGGGGGTCCACCAGGCGTGTGTGATTGTAGGCCCTCTGGTGGGAAACGTCCAGGCCTGCACTCACCAGCCCTCCCACCCCCCAGTGCACGAACCCTGAAGGGATTGTGGGCAGCCTGAAAATGGCCCTCAACCCCTCACCCAGGCTGGCCAGGCATGCCAGCAGGTGGACATCTCCCCCGAGGTGTCCCAGACTGCAAGAGGGCACAGTCGGGCTGAGGGACCCCCACCTCCTGAGTGCACAAATTTTTGTGCACCGGGCCCCTAGTTTTATAATATTATTTTCTATCTGTATTTCTTCTTTGCTGTGGTATATATTGACATTTTTGTTCATTTTTATATTTTGGTTGTGTATATTATTGAGTCTTAAGAGTTCTTTTTACATTTTATAAACAAGTCCCTTATATATGTTTTGCTAATACTTTTTTCCAGTCTGTGACTTATATTTTTCACTTCCTTTTCCCTACATTGACCTCTCCCATACTGTACCCTCTCTACCCAGGACTTTACCACTCTTTTGTCTGTGGGTTATGCATATACTCATATGAGTTCATTGGTTGATCTCTCCCCACCACATCTCCCCTGCCTTCCCTCTGAGGTTTTCATGTTTCTATGTCTCTAGGTCTATTTTTGTTCATTGGTTTATGTTGTTAATTAGATTTCATATATGAGTGAGATCATGTGATACTTATCTTTTTCTGACTGGCTTATTATTATTTTTTAGTTCCATTATTTTTTGCCTCATATATTTTGGCTCTCCATTCCTCAGTTTATACACTTTTAGAATTATAGCATATTCTTAAAAAATTGTTTTATGATTAGCAATGTCTTTATTTTTGACAATTTTCATTTTTTCAGAGGTCTGCTTTCTCTGAAATTAATATGTCAGCTTTCTTTTGATTATGTTAACATGATATATCTTTCTCCATCCTTTCACTTTTAATCTATCTTGTCTTTATGTGTAGTGTTGGTTTCTTGTAGACAACATAGTCTTGTTGATTTTTTATTCCTCTCTGACCATCTCTGTCTTTTAATTGGTTTATTCAGAACATTCATCTTATAGTGATTATTACATATTTGAATTAATATCGACCATATTTGTAACTTTTTATTCCGTCAGAGATTTTTTTCTGTCCTTTTTGATTTTCATTGAATATCTAATATGATCCCATTTTATACCATATGTTAGTATCCTATATAATAAAAGCCTAATATGCTAAGTGTCTGGTCATCTGATCATCTGTTCAACCAATCAAAGCGTAATATGTTAATGATATACTTAGGCTGCTCAACCATTCATTATGACATGCACTGACCACCAGGGGGCAGACAGTTGACCAGTTGACCAGTCGCTATGACACGTACTGACCACTAGGGGACAGATTGCTGCTGGGGTCCAGTTGATCGGGACTGAGCAAGGAGCAAGCCTAAGCCATCAATCGGACATCCTCTGAGGGCTCCCAGACTGAGAGGGTGCAGACTGGGCTGGGGGACCCCCCTGAGTGCATGAATTTCATGCACCAGGCCTCTAGTATCATAATAACATTTCAGAAATAGCACTTTCCCTAGAGTTTACAATATACATTTTAACTAATATAATTCAACTTCAAAATAACAGTATTTTTCCCAGCCAGTGTTGCTTAGTGGTTAAGCTTTGACACAGGAACCAAGAGGTCATAGCTCAATTTCTAGTCAGAGTACATGCCCAGGTTGTGGGCTCGATCCCCAGTAGGGGGTGTAATGAAAGCAGCTGATCAGTGATGTTTCTCTCTCATTGGTATTTCTCTCTATCCTTCTCTCTTCCTCTCTCACTAAAAGTTAATAAAAACATTTAAAAATGTTAAAATATTGGTTTTTGGTCTCTATGTCATTTATCTCCACTCTGATCTTTATTAATTCCTTCCTTCTGCTTACACTGAGCTTTTCTTGTTGTTCTCTTTCTAACTCTTTGAATTGTAGGATTAGGTAATTTATTACTGTTGTTTCTTGTTTTTGCAGTAGTCTTGTAGAGCTATGAACTTCCCTCTCAAGACTGCTTTCACTGGGTTCTACAGGTTTTGGATTGTTGTGTTTTCATTGTCATTTGTTGCCATGATGTTTTTTATTTTTTCTTTGATCTCTCTGGTAACCCAGTCATTGCTTAATAGCATGCTATTTAGTCTCCATGTGTTTGATTTTTTTTTTTTTGGATTGTTTTTATTATAGTTGATTTCCAGTTTTATGCCATTGTGATATAAGATGCTTGATATGATTTCTGTCTTCTTGAATTTGAAGAGACTTTGACTATGACCCAATATATGGTCTATCTTTGAAAATGACCCATGTACACTTAAAAAGAATGTATATTCTGTGACTTTGGTGTGAAATGATCTGAAAATGTCAATTAATTTCATCTGATCTAGTAAGTCATTTAGGATTGATGTTTCTTTGCTGATTTTTTGTTTAGAGGATTTGTCCAATGGTGATAGTGGGTATTAAAGTCCCCTATTATGATTGTATTACTGTGAATTTCTCCCTTGGTATCCTCCAGAAGTTTTTGTTTCTTTGTTTGTTTTGTTTTGTTTTTAATGTATGTGGGTGCTCCTGTATTGGGTGTGTATATATTTATCAGAGTTATTTCTTCTTGTTGTATTGGTCCCTTTAGTATTATAAAGTGGCCTCTTATCTCCTATTATGACCTTCACTTTGAGATCTAATTTGACAGATATAAATATTACTATGTCAGCTTTTTTTTCATTTCCATTTGCCTGAAAAACCTTTTTCCATTCCTTCACCATCAGTCTGTGTGCATCTTTTTTTCTGAGGTGGGTTTCCTGTAGACAGCAGATATATGGGTCATGTTTTCTTATTCACTCAGCTACCCTGTGTCTTTTGATTGGGGGCATTTAATCCATTTACATTTAAAGTTATTATTGATAGGGTCTTGTTTGTTGCCATTTTTATTCATTACCCCTGTGTTCCTTTTTCATTTCTTATTTTTTTTATTTTTGCAGCAAACCCTTTAGCATTTCTTGCATTGCTGGTGTGGTGGCAATAGACTTCTTTAGTCCTTCTTTGTCTGTGAAGCTCCTGTTTTCACCCTCAATTTTGATTGATAGCCTTGCTGGGTACAGTATTCTTGGATTCAGACCCTTCCTTTGCATGACTTTGTATATTTCATTCCATTCCCTTCTTGCCCGATGTGTATCTGCTGAGAAATCAGTCGCTAGTCTGATGGGGGATCCTTTGTAGGTAACTTTCTGTCTCTCTCTGGCTGCTTTTAAGATTCTTACTTTGTCGTTTGTGTTTGACAAGAAAGCCCACTGCATGGGTGAACATATTTGCCAATGTTATCACCGATAAGTGTTCAATCTCCAACATTTATAGGGAACTCATACAACTTAACAAAAGGAAGATAAAAACTTCATTCAAAAAATGGGCAAAGGACCTAAATCGGCACTTTCCAAAAGAGGACATTCAGAAAGCCAAGAGACATATGAAAACATGCTCAAAGTCACTACTCATCCGAGAGATGCAAATCAAAACAACAATGAGGTATCATCTCACACCTGTAAGAATGGCTTTCATCAACAAATCAACAAATGACAAGTGCTGGAGAAGGTGCAGAGGAAAAGGAACCCGCGTGCACTGCTGGAGGTAATGCAGACTGGTGCAGCCACTGTGGAAGACAGTATGGAGTTTCATCAAAAATTTAAAAATGGAACTCCCATTTGACCCTGTGATCCCACTCCTGGGAATATATCCCAAGAAACCAGAACCACCAATCAGAAAGGATATATGCATCCCTATGTTCATAGCAGCACAATTTACAATAGCTAAGATTTGGAAACAGCCTAAGTGCCCATCAACAAGTAAGTGGATTATAAAACTGTGGTACATCTACACAATGGAATACACGCTGCTGTAAAAAAGAAGGAATTTTTACCATTTGCAGCAACATGGATGGAACTGGAGAGCATTATGCTAAGTGAAATAAGCCAGTCAATGAAAGAAAAATACCACATGATCTCACTCATTTATGGATAATAAAGACCATTATAAACTGATGAACAAAAATAGATAGAGGCAGAGTAGCATTGAACTGATTGCCAAACTACAATGGGATGGCCAGAGGAGTTGAGGAGAGAGATCAACCGAAGGACTTGTATGCATGCATATAAGCATAACCAATGGACACAAGACACTGGGAGTAGGAGAGGCCAAGGAAAGGTCAAGGGGGAAAAAAGGAGACACATGTATTACTTTTTGTAATACTTTAAACAATAAAATAATAATAATGTTAAAATAACAAGATTTTGCTTTAAGTGTGGTACAGGTATCATTTATAACAAATTTGTACCAAATTCACCTTTCCTTTCTTGTGAAAATATGGTCACTTCATTATACATTTGCTATAATCAACAAAAACATAGTTAGCATTTATATTTTCACAGTTATATTTTAGGTCAGTTAAGAAAGAAAAGAGAAACAGTTTATCTGTCTTTCCATTATGTATATCTAAGATTCTGGCTTATGTAATTTCCTCCTATAATAAAGGAACACTATTAATATTTTTTGCAGGGAAGGTTTGCTAATAATATAATCCCTCAGAATGTATTTGTCTGAAAAATTCTTTATTGTTTTTTTAAATATTCGTTATATAATTCTATATTGATAGCTTTTTAAAATGATTTTAAACATTAATTATACTCTTTTCTTACTTGCATGACTTTCAACCACTGATTTGCTAATTATATTCTTGTTTCTCTCAAGATTATATGTTTTGTCTTCCTATGGATTCTTACAACATTTTCTCCTTTCTCTGTGGCAGTAGACCTTGTCTCTGAATTTTTAGAGTTTGAGTATGATACTCCTAAGCATAGAGTTCATGTTATTTATTCTCCTTGGTGTTTTCTGAGCTTTATAGATCTCTGTATTGTGTCCTGTCAATAATTTTGTAAAAGCCCTTACTATTCCCTCAAATATTCCTTCTTCTTTGTTCTCTCTTTCTTCTTCTGTCATTCCAATTACATCATTTGAACATTTTTTAAGTTTCTTTGATGTTCTCTTCTCCCTCCCCACCCCACCCCGCCACTTTTTTTCTGTGAATTTCAGTTTCAGAGGATTCTATTTACCACCTCAATTCCCTGATTCTTTTTGGAGGTTTGTGTTTGCTTATCTGCAAGCTCACTGGTTCCTTTTGTGATCCTGTTGGTTCACTGAGCAGCCCATCAAAGACATTCTTCCTTTCTATTGCTGTGTTTTGTTTTGTTTTCTACTCCTAGCATTTTCTTTAGATGCTTTCTTAGAATTTTAATTTCCTTCCTTATGTTACCCTTTTGTGCACATTATCTACCCTACTGATCAAAGTTCTAAATTTATGTATCATTATTATTTCAATTTCCCTGTCTGATAATTTCATCATCTGTGTCATATCTGAGTTGGCCCTGATGCTTGCTTTGCCTTTACAGACTGTATTATTCTTGACTTTGATGTGCTCTGTAATGTTTTTGCTGTTGCTGAAAGCTGGGGATATTATATAAGTAATAAAATATATTATTTTGGCTAGTACTTTCATTTTGCTTCATGTGTGTCACAGTTTTAGTTGTCAGAGGATGTGACATTTTCTACTGTTCTGGTTTTGTCTTCTCTCTTGAGTTTCCTAAATACTCTCAGAGGGAGTCTGTGTCTTGCAATTCTTTCATCTGTGATGCACTGTTATATACTGGAGTGTGATATGGGAAGGTATGATGAAGGAGAAGCATTCTATTATGTTCTACTTAAATCTCAAGCTTTTAGTGACATCTGTCTCTAAATAAATTTTACAGTTATTACTATTTGATAGGTTCCTCCCTCCTCATAGATGAGACAGAAACTCTAGACGCTGTTGGAGTGTGAGGAATGCCCTTTCCAATAGATCTTGAAGGAGGCTCTGCGAAAGAGTTTATCTTGGAGATTAGAATTTTGTGATGAAAATACTCTGTTCTCCTTACTTTTGTTGACCCAGAGAAGAAAATATTCCCATCAAGAAGTACTCATTGTGGTTAACTGGGTCTCAGCTCATAACTAGAGTCTAGCAGCTATAGCTAATGGAGGCCTCTCATGCACACTGCATTTGGAGGAAAAGCCTTTCTCCTCCCACACTGTGCTTCTGCCCTCTGAGACAAACCTTAAGGAATCCCTGGCATCCTCTTTCAACCAAGGAGGTGAGACTTACCCCATTCAATTGGAACTGCAGAGCTATATCCTCATTTGTTGACTAATCAGAGTAGCCCAAGAATGACCAATCAGAATACCTTATTCCTACCAATCAGGCCAGTGTTATTTGGATTAATCTGACTATGCAAATGTTGATTCCTCATTTTGCAACAACAGGACAAATCAGGGACCAGGGCCAGAACTTTATAGAACAAAGCCTCCCCTTTGTCTCTGAGGAGCGCACTTTCGGCTTCCACCAGAGGCTGTGTGTTCCTGCTTTCCAAACTGCTCATTTGAATAAAGTTTTTCCTTTAGCATATAAGACTGAGGACTCTTTTTGGACATTAAATTGATTAAATTTTTGTTGAATTTTTTTTAGTGTCACAAGGAGCTTTTTATTGGCTTTTCACCATGAGAACTTGGTGGGACCTTAAAAGAAATATCCATGAAAGTGAGAAGGTTTTCTTAAAAATGCAGCTCCCAGGAGCTTCTCACGCTCACTCGTGTCTTCAGTTTCTTATCAATTTACCTAAATCGCCATTTATGTGTGTCTACCAGCTGATGACTCCAGCAGCTTCTCCTCTAAGTAAGTAGATCTTGCTTCTGACCCTAAGAATTCATCTGCCTCTGCAGAGTTTAGGGTGGCAATTTGCCCTGTAAACTCAGTTATGTGATGAGGCCATGAAAGTTACTTACTTTTAATTTGTCCAGTTATTTCTTACTGCAAGGACATGGGTGATGATTTCTAAGCTCTTTACATGTGAAAGCTAAAACTTATCATCAATATTGACTTTTGAATAGGTAGCTGATTTTGATAAAATTATCACCTGTGTTGGACATTCCATCCTACCAATTGCTCATTTACTAGTATACTCTTCCTCTGGTTTCCACGAGGAAGTATGTACCCATGGGGGGAGGGGATATCTAAACATGCAATTTTGATCATCTTAGTTTAGTCTTTTATGCCACAGTGGTGGTAAGGTTGTGAAATCTCTTCATTACTTCTTATAATTTCTACTTCCTTTAATTCACTTTCTTAAAAGAGAGAACAACTAAAATCTTGGAACGTTAATTTTGTAAAATTCCATTCCATGACTAGTTTTGAATTTTAGATTGCTACTAGGAAAACTTTTTATGTAAAATATATTACTAGGTAGTAAAAGACCAACTTTTGAGAATGACAGATAAAATATGGAGACATGGAGAGATAAAATGGGCACATTAGTGCCATGGGATATAACTCTGTGTGTGTGTGTGTGTGTGTGTGTGTGTGCGTGTGTTTTCATGCACACAGTTCTCTACAATTTGAGACATACTTGCACACAGTAACTCACTTGACCCTCACTGGATTGAACCTGGTGAGAAAAGTAGGGTAAATATTATTTTCTCCCAATTTTTATTTAATAAACTTTATAATCCTAAAGAATATGTCTGACAGACACTCTAGGTATCTCAGTTTTAAGCAGTGCATGGATAGTTCGTAGAAAGGCTTCAACTATGCATACCCTTCTAATTTTCACTTTATGATATCACCCTGCAGACAGAGTGTTGGACTTGTTTCACACAAGCGTCCCTGAAAACTGAACTGCCTCCTTCTTGTAATCCATTACCATTTGTCTTTACTTTGTGTGTTGTCAAAGTTTTATCCGTCACATTATTGTTTTGTTTTTTTTTTGCCCACCATGCCAGCATGCATTCAAACTGAGATTTTTTAATTCCCCAGAAATATTACAATTGATACGCTCACTTTTTTCAATGTTATAATTTCAGGAATCAGACAAATTTGTGTTTGAGGCTTGTCACCTTTGCCAACTTATTGTGACCTTGTGGGAACCACACCAGAGATGCCTGAGAGTCAAGGTCAATTAAAGCACAGAGTCCTACACCGCATGCTCAAGCCCACTCTGTGCCTAGGCTAAGATACATCAGCAGCTACAAGGACACCAGCACAACAATCCCACAGTACACTGAACATGCATGCCCTTTTGTAGCTAAACTATGATTGATGTAACTATTATCACAAAGCCTTCTTTGTCTCTGGAGTAATATATAAGCGACTGACCGGCTAATGTGCTGGAGAGTGAAGCAGTGTGCTACAGAGTGACGTGTGCTGAGAAGCTTACAGGTAGTTACTAGGTGAAGCTACAGAGACCAGCCAGTGTGCTGGGCAGAGGAGACAGGAGAAGCTGCTAAGGCAGGGAGATCAGATACTGCTATGATGTGAGGTGGTGAGTCTAGTGACAGCCTGTGGCTGCTCTGATAATAGCTGTAGGTACAGAGGCTATTAGAGGATGCTACTGCTGGGTGGGAACGCTGTATTTATCAGCGGTGGACAGCTGCCTTATTAGGACTCTGTTGTAAAGGATTGTTTTGTCTCATGGCTATATGGCCACTGGCTTCTGCAATAAAGACTCATTCTTATACACTCACAACCTCTCATGGCTTCTCCATCTAAGACCTAATATCCTAGAAGGCCCAGTCCCTAAGCAGAGGGGCTCGGACACAACACCTGTAACTATGAACAGAGGAGAAAGGCAGAACTTGGACTAAGTTCCCAACAGTTAGTACAGTGGGCAGGGTTCCAGACAGAACCCGGCCTGGTGTAGTCAGGAAAAAAATTAGAAGAATACATGGACACAGAGCAACTCACAGCAGCTTGCAACAGCTCTGCTCTGATGGTCCTCAATAAAAATATTTAATTTATCTAAATATCGATTTTTTTATCCATTTTATGGGGATGCCAATCATATCCACACCATAGGGCTACTGTGAAGATTACATAAAAAAGTATGTTTAATGGGCGTTGGTTAATACCACCATAAGTATGTGAGCTATATACACCTAAGCGAAGCTATTCATTCCCCATCCATTTATTCTTCATTAGAAGAAATAAGACAGACTTTTAGGTGAGACCATTTAATTTTTTATGTACTATTTTTAATTAACTGGTTTACATATCCAAATCCTAATACATTTAAAACAAATTTCTGATAGTTTATTGTCTTCTTACTATAAGCAGCCAGATTGACTCCAAGCACAGAAAGTTAAAAACAAACTAAAAATAATAGACTGATACAAAGTTAAATTATATATAAGAAAAATAACTTAAAATCATGTGTTTGAAGCAGCTTCAATATAGCAAACATATAGAATTTATAGAAGTTTTTTCTTTCACAAATAAGAAAATTAGTAAAGGAAACATACATTTTTATTATGGGTTAGAATAATATAACCCACTTGTATACAAAGAAAAATTCATGCTGTCAGTTTTATCACTTTGTTTCCATCGGAAACATTGGTTTTGGTTTTTTGTTTGTTTGTTTGTTTCATTTTATTTTGTGTGTGTGTGTGTGTGTGTGTTTTAAGGATTGGTGAGAAATATAGGAATATAGCTTGGAAGAGTTCAACACTTGAATTATATTTCAATATCATTGAGCTTCATTACAATGTCCACTGACCCAGTCATCACTCTATGCATAATTAAAATATATCTGCAATAATAATATTACACAGTTTCATTTGTATTCCAATTAACATTTTGCATTTTACTATTAGATCTCTCATTACAAATAGATAACTAAAATAAATGAAGTGGCAAGTTTTCTATATTTAGCAACATCTACTTATAATTTGTTTTTTCCTGGTGAAAAAAATATGAACAGTTATCATCACTACTGATGATAGCTGAAAAGAATGGAGCACTATAGAAATACCCTCAATAGCTTACAACCATCGTCCTTGACAATAACTCTGCTTTCATTTGCTTCAATAATAGAGTCAGGTTTTAAATATGATTGAAGCTTAAAACTAGGTGTTTTTTGTTTTGTTTTGTTTTCTTTGTTTTTTTTTTTTTTATTGTCCCAGTGTAGTTAAGAACTATTGCATGAGAAATTAAGGACTATTATATGTATTATGTGAGAAATCTCATAGCCATAGTTATAAATATTCTCAAGCCAATTGAATAAAAATACTCATACTTTGTGGTTTTAGACTTAGGGAGGTTTTCTTTGAGGACATATAAGGAAGCACAGTATATATTTTCTGTATGAATTAAGTGAGGTAATATCTTTAAAAGCCATAGAACAGTGCTTTAATGGATTATGTGGGTATTCGTTAGCACTATTAAGTTTGTCTTTATCTTGCTTTATTTTTAGGTAATTATTAATTATTCACATTAACAAATGCTCAATGTATTTTTCTGCTGGAGTAAAGTTAGTACTATAGCAGGTATTGAAAAGTAAGACTGTAGTTGGCTCTCTGTATCCACAAATTCCATATCATTGAGTTCAACCAACTGCTAATGGAAAACAGGAAAAAAGAAATTACATTGTTGCTGGCATGTACTATGTCATTAGACTTATTGTAGTTGTGTGTGTACAAAACATGTATAGACTCTTTTCTTGTCATTCTTCCCTAAACAATCCTAAATAATAAGAGAGAAATGTGCTAATTAGTCATTACGTCCTGAGGTGTAATGACCAAGTGTGTCACGACCAGATCACGGATCAGCAGGAGGGTGGGCCAGCAAAGTACAAGTGGGCTGTGGAGAGCTACAGGAGGGGGCAGGACATCAAGCTATGGTGGAGGGAGGGAAAGGGGGGTGAGAGGAGATACAGGAGGGTGGCAGCAACCTACTGGCTACAAGTGGGCAGCAGAGAGCTATAGGACTGGGCAGGGCAGCAAGTTACGGGGGAAGAGAAGCTTTAAGAGGGTTGGGTAGCTGGCAGAGAGCTACAGAAGGGCAGGGCAGTGGGCAGAGAGCTACAGGAGGGTGGCAGTGACCTACTCACACACAGATCCATGTGAAGGGTTACTAGTATAGTATAATGGCTGTATGTATAATATTTACATTGCATTAGGTATTACAGGTAATGTAGAGATAATTTAAAGTACATGGAGTATATGCATAGGTTATATGCAAATACTACACCATTGTATATAATTGCTTGAACATCTGTGAATTTTGGCATTCATGGGGGATCCTGGAACCAATCCCCTATGGATACTGAGGGACAACTATTTACTTATTGAAAAAGAAGAGCAAAATGTGAATGGACAAAAGAACATAAATATTATTATATTCCAACAACTAGTTCAAGTAGCTGTAAAAGTTGCCAGATGGAATAATCCACTTTTTAATTCATTGAAATAATTAACAGTATTGTCAAAATTATAATTTACTTTTGTTTAGTTAGCAAACCTATACATATATATCTATACTAATAAAAGGGTAATATGCTAGTTATACCAGGAGGCCTTCTGAGAGATTCTCTGGACATCCTTCTGGACAAAGCCATGGTGGCAGGTGGTTAGGGGCGATAAGGCCGGGAGGGGAGGGCAGTTGGAGGTGATCAAGCTGGCAGGGGAGGGGCAGTTGGGGGCTAGCAGGCCAGCAGGCAGAATGGTTAGGGGTGAACAGGCAGGCAGGCAGATGAGCAGTTAGGAGCCAGTGGTCCCAGATTGTGAGAGGGATGTCCAACTGCCAGTTCCTAATTCCACAGGGGTCCCAGACTCCCCCGAGGGGTCCCAGATTGGAGAGGGTGCAGGCCGGGCTGAAGGATACTCCCCTCCCCCGCATGCACAAATTCTGTGCACCAGACCACTAGTATATAATATAAATCAGAACTTGAACACATATTTTTCTAATAGCTCCAGTCACTCCCTTTGTTAAAATAAAAGTATATCATGTTGCATCAGCCTTCTTCTCAACACTTCTATTTTACTGATGATTTTTAATAATAACCAAATAATCTCCTCATGCTCTTTTCCTTCCACCATGTTCACTAAGCACCAGCAGAATAAAAAGGCAGGTGAGTAGTAAAGCTTTATGGTGATGAACCTTGATCATTTATTGATTGTGCCAGGGATGTTAATGCATCCGTTTAACAAGTGAGGCATAGGAAAGGAAAGCTTCTTAAGTTTACTTGAAGACAAATCTGAAGAATAGTAATAACCTATAAAATTTCATAATTTTAGCCTTTTTCTGTGACTCCAAGCCAGGTCATTTATAGTGACAAACTATTGATTAAGTAAATTATACTATTTGTTCAAATTCTTTCCAGCAACATCAATTTCACAACCTCAAAAACACTTTTCCAGGCACCATTGAGATGTGATTGTGATTAAGTGACAGCTGTCCTTCCATAATGATGAACCACAGGCAGTGTGCTAGGAAGGGAGTTTTCTGGCTACTTAAAATTTGTGCTACTGAACCTCTTTATAGCTCATGAACTCTGTGACCCCTCAAAGCAAAAATCTGTATCTAGAAACCATATAAAATGTCTACTGAAAGAAAAACTCAATGATGTATGTATGCATAAGTCAGTAAAATATGTCTTACACATTTTATATTAGACAACTGGATATTAACCGCACAAACAATTAGCAAAATGAAGAAAGAAATAACTGTAATAATGGAATGAATATATACCTTTCCTATTCCAATTAGACATCCTGGAAGAATCTTTTTTAAGACAAGCATCACAGCATGCTAGCTCACTCCATGGAGTATTTAAAAACACTTGGCAGTCTTTCATGCTGCTATTTTATAAAATTATTCAAACTCACAATTCAATTGAGAAGTTATTTACAGGAGCAAGTTTCAAACAAATTGTTTGTTGTAATTATTTGATGCTTGTGTAGATCTCATAATAAAGAAGACTTAATACAAAATGAATCAAATATCTTATCTTACAGAAGCTATTTAATTCTGATTGTAAAAAAATAAGAATATCGAAGTACCATGAATTAAACATAGCATTGTTAAGTGTCTTGTTTTATTTTGTTTTGCCTCTCTGAGAATAATATTGTACTAGTCATAGCAGTTTACTGCACTAGTACTGGAAGTAACATACTCTGCAGTTACCCAAAAGGTATTTATGTTTTCCATATCAGAGCATTTAGACATAATTGCCATAATAAACATAGATGCTACCAAAATACCAGGGGCATTATAAGTTAATGTTAAGGGAGAACTGAATGTATTCTTATACATTAATATTTTAGTCTAATACTCACCTATAATTTTATAATTTCAACTGCACGCATACTTCTGCAATGAGCCACATATCTTCAGAGTTGGATTAAAAGTGAATAGTTTTGCCTGGCTGGTGTGGCTCGGGGGTTGACCATTGAACCATGAACTGAAAGGTCACTGGTTTGATTCCCGGTCAGAGTATATGCCCCTGTTGGGTGGCTCGATCCTCAGTGGGGAGACCTGCAGGAGGCAGCCGTTTAATGATGTTTCTTTCTCGATATTTCTATCTCTCTCTCCTTCTCCCTTTCTTTCTCTAAAAATCAATTAAAAAAAAAAATATATATATATATATATATATATATATATATATATATATATATATATATAGTGAATAGTTCTATTACCCTAACACCTTGGACTTTTCTGTACTTGGTTATTTTTTCTTCATGTTCTTTCTATATAATACCATATGGACTGATGACTTCATTTATCTCTTTTAAAGACTGAAGCTTGAAGACATAAAAGCAAGAAAAACAATATTCAGTGATAAAGTTGACTATTAATATGAAATCTGAAATCAACTTTAAAGTGACTTTTTTGGCAAATTATGAAAATCGTCATATGCCAGACTAGGGCAGCTTCTTATTGCCATGGTTATGAACATCTGTCTCTGACAAGCTTCGATGTGAATAGTGAGTTTCCATCAGGAGGTCGGAAGCCTCCTGATGAGATTACTGCCCTGTGCCTTGAATACATTTGGCAGAAAAACAGAGCAGCTTTGCTGAAGGTGAAAGACAGCAGGGCTGCCTATAAATCTCTGCATTGTTTCTAGATTTTAACTTCTTGGCATCTTCAGAGATATAATTGAGCTAAACATTCTCCCCCTCTTTAAGTCTTTCAAAGTCGGAATAGCTGCTATGTATGTGTCAGTTTTCTTCACCTGGAAAGAGGTTTCCTTCTGGTAACTGTATTTACGTTCTCTTTACTGAGATGGGATTTGGGAGTTTGAGAGCATTCAAGACCATCTTTTTTTTTTTAAACAGGCCAACATCACACTCTTGCAGGATGTTCACAACAAGAGGAAAACAGAAATGTAACAAAGCACAAACTAATTACCATCACCTGAATAAAATGTAGTTTTAACCATGAAATAGAAATCTACCAAGAAAGAACATGCTATCCCAGTGTTCCTTTGATGTGCTCCCAAAAGCAGAAAATCCAGATTATGTGCCCAGACTAAATGCCTGAAGTGATTTATTCATTTCTAATTATTAAAATATGAGATGAAATATATGCACATTGTAGATTTTTAATGTGGAAGGTTAGAAACAGAAGCTAAAATGTGCTTGTGTCTTACCACCAAGAAACTACAACTGTTTGTATCTTGATGGTTTATTTATAACTTTAAAAACTATCAAGAGATAGTTTAGATGAAAAATGGTAACCACCAGCTAAAATGCAATCTGTTCTTTCTCATTATTTCCTTTATTTTATACTGTGTTCCATGAGTTTGGATATATTCATAATTAATATTTCAATTCCAATTAGTAAATGTTCACAACCCAATTTTTCAGTGTGCATTAAGTTAATTACCTCTCTGTCCTTCTGCTTCAATTATAATTCCATACATGCCTCAACTAACATATGTTTTAATGCTGCTGCACCATTTCCTCTCACAATATCACTAACGCAAAACTTTCTGTGTACAAGCCAATACCAAACATTGAGGAAGGACAGGATGCTAAACTCCAGGATAATGGGAGGTTATGGAACAACCCAAAAGCTTCACGCTAATGATTTCTGTTTTCCAAAGTCCATGTGTTTTAGTTGGTTTGAGCGAGGGTAACACAATATTAGAGCCTGGGTGAGTTAACAGCAGACATTAATTTCTAACAGTTCCAGAGGCTGGAAAGTGCACCAACAAGGCGCTGGCAGATGCAGTGTCTAGTAACACCCTTCTCCCCCCTCCCCCCGCCGTTCTCCCTATATGCTCACATGGCCTTTCCTCTGTTCCTGTTCCTGGAGGAGAGAGCCCTCTTAGGTTTGTCTTAATTTAAGGACTGATCCCATCATGAGAGCCCCACCTTCAGCACCTAATCTCTCCATAATTACTTCCCAAATACCAGTGGCTTTTAGGATTTCCATATATACAGTAGAGGAAGGTTGGGTGACAAAATTATTCAACTCATAACAATACCATAATCTTTCCCGAAGGCCTGGGTCTTCTACCACCATTTGACAATTTAGCTGCTACAAGGTAACAATATATTTGAAACATGATTTTTTAAAAAGATTTTGTATTGAGTTTGAGAGAGAGAGGAAGGGAGAGGGAGAGAGAGAAACATCCATGTGAAAAGTAAAACATCAATCAGCTGCCGTCCGCATGCTCCCTACTGGGGAGTGAGCCTGCAACTTACATATGTGAGCCACACAGCCAGGGCTGAAACATGAGTTTTAAAAAATCTAGTCTAGATTAGGTCAAAATGATTAAGTGAGCATTTTTCACAATCAATATTTGTAAGCAGATAAGTAGCATTGTCATGGCTGGTGTAGACATATAGGAACAGAGGATGCTTTCTCCTACCAGTTAAATTTACATGCTACTTACTTCCACCATTTACACAGCTCTCTCTCTATTTTATATACTTACTAAAGGCCTGATGCATGAAATTCACACAAGAGTAGGCCTTCCTTCCCCCCGGTTGCTGGCACTGGCTTCCCTCTGGCATTCAGGACCCAGACTTCCTTGCATACCCAGTTTCATCCAGGAGGTCATCCAGAAGGATGTCCGGAAGGATGTCTGGTCTAATTAGCATATTACACTTTTATTATTATAGCTTTATGTATCCTCTTACTACTCTAGATAGACTTCAAATTAGTGGTAGAAAATAACAATGCTCTTACCTAGTGAGTTGATTATAATGCATAAATCATTATAATACATATGGATTTAATATATGAAGCTTTTAGATTTGACGCATTTTTCATTCTTCTGCTGAGCAGCTGCTCAAGGGAAGGAGTGGAGAGGAAATGAAGTTTCTGCAATTTCTTCAGTCCCTTTTCCTCCCCCTTGTCTTTATTCATCAATCACAGACACATCCACATGCTTTTTGTGTCATTTATACAGTCAAGCAATATCCTGCCCCAGAAATTTATCTGCCTAATAACAGACCCCT
>PVJC01031771.1:0-20351 GCA_004026665.1 Murina feae | reverse complement strand
CCGGGACTTGGAAGTCTATTTCTTTCACCAGGTGAGGGAAGTTTTCTGTCATTATTTCTTCAAATAGGTTTTCAATATCTCGCTCTCTCTCTTCTTCTGGCACCCCTATAATTCTGATGTTTGTGCGCTTGAAGTTGTCCCAGAGACTCCTTACACTATCTTCATACTTTTTGATCCTTTTTCTTTTTTCTTCTTTTCCAAAAGTTATAACATTTTTAACCTGTGTGTGTGCGTCTGTGTATGTGTGTTAGCTATAAGACTAGAAAAATATATACCAACATGGTCTGTTAACAATGGTGATGCCAGGGGAGAATAATTGAAGTCACGTTACTTTATTTTATATTTATACTAGAGGCCTGATGCATGAAATTCATGCAAGAGTAGGCCTTCCTTCCCCCAGCTGCTGGCACCAGCTGCCCTCTGGCACCCGGGACCCAGGCTTCCCTTGCAACCCCGACTTCATCTGGAAGGTCGTCCAGAAGGACATCCAGTCTAATTAGCATATTATGCTTTTATTATTATAGATTATTATAGATTGTACATTGCACTCTGTTTTATTGCCTTGAAAATGCTTGACTATTTTAGTTAAAGGAAAGGTTATTCTCAAAAAGCTTGCTGAATGTTGAAGGAGTCATACACAATTAACTATAAGGGGAGGCATATAAATATGCTAAGTGTATGGAGCAGGAGTATGTGAGTAATTCATTAAATCCCTGCCCTCTTATTCAGGCACAGGTTTTGGAAAGGTGAGTAGAGGAATGAGAATACCTTGGGCAACATGAATTGATGTTAATTTGCATATTTGCTTCTTAACATCATCTTAAAGAGTTAAGGCATCTCATTCCCCCACAGGGTAAAGAGAACAAAGTCTTCGCTGTACTATTAATTAGAATTCAGCTTTGTATAGTCTGTAGTTATAAACTTCAGTGAAATTGGTGCAGGATCCTATTCTCAAAAGGTTACAAAGCACATATTGTTGTCAAAGTCAACTTAGTACAGAAAGGTGGCATCATTGGAATAAAAATTAAATGTATTTTATATAGCACAAATCACTTTAGCCACTACCATAGGTTTAAATGTCAAACAATCATGAACATTTCCAGGAGTCTGGTTAGCTTTTTTAACTTAAAAGTGAATGCCTTTATTTCCCAAAAATTTAAAGCTTAACTGATGGGAAAAAATTAACTGTAATATAAACATTGTCAACTATTATGGTCCCCAATTATTGAATCAAGGTAACCATCAATACATTTTTATAAAGCAAAAGTCATCTTGTTCACCTTTCCCCAAGTGCTTGGTACGGTGCCTGACACATAATAGTCACTCATCAAAGGTGTGTACACTTGATAGAACTGGAAAATGTGTGTACCTGGAAGTCTCCAATCTGAATTTGCTGTTGAATTGAAGGTCATGATGCAAAGAAAAAAGAACAGAGAGACCAGTGATTTGACTTCTAATCCCAGCTCTTCTATTAACTCAATGTATGACTTCTCTTTATGGCTCCATGTACCCATTTGTTAAAAAGATGATTGGATTAGATGAATTCCAGAAGTGTCTTTCATATTAAAGTACCCGAGATTCTAATGGATCCCTCAGGGTTTTCTCCTTATTGCTCTTGCACATGTATTCATTAATGTATTCCACAGATGCTTACTGAATGTCTTCCCTATGTATAAGACATTGTGTATGCCATACAGAATAGGTCTGAACAAGGCACACACAGTTCCCTGCCTTGGGGTCCTTCACTCCAACGAGAGCTGTGTGCTCTCCTACTTGATAGATCACATTTTTAAACATTTTACTTATTGCTTAAAGTACAATCTGATACTAGGAAGTTATCCTTATTGGGGGAATTATTTATCATTATGGGCTTAAAAAAAAAAAAAAAATATATATATATATATATATATATATATATATATATATATATATATATATTGATTTTAGAGTGGAAGAGAGAGGGAGAGAGATAGAAACACCAATGATGAGAGAGAATCATTGATAGGCTGACTCCTGCACACCCCATACTGGAGATTGAGCCAGCAACCCAGGCATGTGCCCTGAGCAGGAATCGAACCATGGCCTCCTGGTTCATAGGCTGATGCTCAATCACTGAGCCATGACGACCAGACAGGGGCTGTTTTTGATGAGATAAATGAATTTAGAAAGATTAAACTCAATATTTGCATTTCTTTGTTAATTCTTTGCATGGACCAGATGATGACAAATTTAATCTTTTCTAACTATTTTAGTAACAGAGTTAGTAGACTTCACATTATTACAATAGAGATATATCATTAAAATACATTGTATAAGTTATATTTTAGTGTAGCAGAAGGAACTGAAGATTAAAAGGAATGTTTCAGTGACATATAGTGAAGGCATATTGTCATGTAATTACAACCCACCCTATATTTTTCTCTTACTATAATATTATACTTAATGCAAAGCATCTCTATAATTTAATAAAATGAGGATAATTATATTAAAACTAGAGGCCCAGTGCACAAAATTTGTGTAAGAGTAGGCCTTCCTTCCACCAGCTGCCAGCATTGGCTTCCCTCTGGCACCTGGCTTCATCTGAAAGGTCATCCGGAAGAACATCAGATCTAATTAGCATATTATGCTTTTATTATTATAGATAATCATAGCCACATTTTGGCAGAGAATAAATTTATTACTTTGATCTAATAGTGTATATTCTGAAACATTCAATCTAATTTTACCTAGGAAACATTTTACGTTTTCAGGATAAGTCAGAATAAGTTGGCTATGCTGCTATAACAAAGAACTCCAAACTCTCAGAGGCTTTAAACACTCTAGATTTTCTTATTGCTCACACTACACATTCATCTTGGATATGCATGGCCTAGATTTATCATACTTCAGGGACCTGGGCTGATAGCAGCCACTATCTCAAACACTTTCATGAGAAGTGCAAAGAGGACAAAGAAAGCTCTGGCAATGAATTGTTTGGTTACATCCAGTGACAAATCATTGTTTGGAACTAGTCACATGCTCCATATTATCACAAGGGGTCCAGGAAGTGCTATCCTTCCATCTGCCTAGGAAGAAGAAGACAGCTGGGGTACTTGATGAGTAACACTAATTACCACCATACACAGCATAAAAGACTTGTTTTCAGGCATTTAACTCTCTTAATTTGCTAGGGAACCAATTAACTGTTGGCAATCCTAGTCACTCATTTAGCTGAGAAAACTTTTCTCTCTTTTTTTTTAACCAAAACATTATCTTTTTTGAGAAGAGCTCCTACATTATATTATAGAATGCTGAAATTTTATCAAAATCTTCAAATTTTAGATTTATTACTTGGATTGATGTATAGTTCTACTCTCTTGCCCATGGATACTAATCCCTTTATTACTGTGATTTTTCAAAAGCATTAAAAAAGCAGTAAGCCCAGGTTAAAATAGAGGCTTTGTTTCTTAATTCTGTTCCCCTTTGTGTTTTCATTGGGCCCTTTCAGGTTTTTGCTTTGAAGTGCGATTTCAGTGATATTCTTTGACAGTACTCTAAGAGTGCTTATTCACTTTCCATTCCAGTGCAGCTCTGAGCCAGAGCAGATTAGGAATTAAATGGAAACCCATTTTAGACTAAAAATAGTTCTAAATATCAGTCTCAAAGGTTCATTTTGTTATTCAACATTCTTCAGTAAAATAGTAAACACTGTGTGAATGCTTTTCATTGTTTACATCTTCAAACTACAGAAGGTTTTTATATGTTAACAATTTTATTCATTTACTTATTCAACAAGTCTTTATTGTACTCTTACTCAAGCTGATGTGAATATATGGATATAACTGAAAATTGATGAAGGGTTACAGGTAAATTTTTAAGCAAGTTGTGCTTTAAGGGTCATAAAAGTTTTGTTCTTTTATGTAAAGCTGGCAATACAAGCGTAACAATGGAACATGCACTTGGAAATACATGTCCAGCAGGGGCTAGACTATGTTATTCCCTGTGATCCTTCCCACAAGAGTGATGGAGCATTGGGAAGATTATTGGCTGGAGGTGCTTGTGTGTTATGTTGTGTTAAATATTCTTGGATCCATACTTTATTCACTTAACCAGCCCAAATGACCATGCACTTTGCTCTTTGGTGGAAACTTAGACTATAAAGACCATTAAGCCACAGAGCGTATTCTCATGGAGTTCACAGGCAACTGGGAAAAATAGGTATGTTAACGTATAATTAACAAGTACATAACGTAATAAGTTTTATGGTAACGTACCTTCAGAGTATGAGGGAAATACCAAGAGTTTGTGGAAAACTAATATGGAGGTATTGGTGAAATCTTCCAAGAGTGGGGTGACATATCCTAGGGTCTTGAGTGGAATTCACTGGGGGAGGAAGAAAAGGGGAAGGATATTTCAAGTATAATGAGCAGTACAGGTGATTGAATGCATGGAAGTGTGAAAACATGTGTAGGTGGAAGACTGTACACAGTTATGGGGGAGTGTTTGGAGAGTGTTGGCAGGAGGTGAGGCTGAAAGAAATCCCTGGGCCAGGCAGAATAGGGACCTTGCCTCAGAAGAATATATTACTTTCTCAGGATAAGAAAGGAGAGTCATTCACTAAAAGAATTGGAATTTATCTCATATACTAGTACTCTTGAGATCCTTGAAACTTGCAAAGCAAGAGAGTGACATGGTCAGGTGCATATATTCAGAAAGATAAACAATTGCAGTTTGAGATGGAGAGGGAGAAACTAGAAATAGTGAGACTTGAAGGCACACAATACAGAATTTAAATTTTGGCTTCATCAGCTTAATTCTCCAATGACTAGATTCTGGGCAATTGAGATAGGTGACTAATTCTTGTACTTTAATTTATAATATTATGACTGTGTACTTAGAAAGTGGCAGCTGGTCCTTTAATAACTTGACGGCTTTTTCTACATAAAACGACTCCATTAAATTTTCTTTTAAGTACCAATGCCTTTGTTAGAAAGCAGTAGACATGTTAATAGCAGTCATTGCCTTCCTCAGCTATGAAAATCCATGTTCTTGTTTAGGCATTCTATTAATAGATACACTAGGGATAATTCTAAGGGAATCATTTCATGAAGAGCCAAAGCGACTTAAATGCAGGAACCCACCAGTGAGTAAAGGAAAGAGTTGATGGCACACATATGGCCATCAGCAGAATTTGAACAATGATCCTCAGTTGAAGTGAAATGAAGTGCTGAGAACATTTATTCCAACTATTTCAAAAGTGGAATATGATATCTTCCCTGACAATGTTCAGAGAGGATGCTGTTATCAGCAGTTTCAGCTAGTTTTGACAAATTAAGAATAAATGTGAGGGGGAATGATTAGTGCCAAAATGCCTAAGCAGGTGTTTAGCTCTATTCCTTAACTATAACAATATATAATTGGAAGAATTTTCTAAATGAGAATCATTGTCAATAATAAAATAGGTCATAATCTTTTCTTCCTTTGGATTTTTAAATGCCATATCTTATATTTATGAATATAAAATCCATTATCATTGTTAGTAAAAAATATGCCTGTTCTCTCTGTCATAAAGTCACACTATTCTTTCCAGCAAATCTGGGTAGAGACTCTGGTCCAAAAACCTTTGCTAAAATGTTATTACTATGCATTTGCTGGACTTTCTGTTTTTTAAATGGATACATAGGTTATCCCAAAAATATGTCTACACTTAACATCTGATAATTCAACTGATGTCTTTTTTTCATGTTTAACCCATTGGCATTAATAATTATTGAAGGTGTGTATACATTTTTAGGGGACACCCTATACTTGATTTTGAAGTTCCTAAGCATTTAAGTTCCTTACACTTTGACATAGAGGTGTGTTTTGATGCATACATTTTGTAGTCAGATTATCAATTGCTTTACAAATCAGTTGCCATTTAGATAGTCAGTCTCCCAAAAGCACAGGAGATAATTTCTTCAAGTGGCCTGGTGTGTGTGAACAACACAGCAAGAGATGATAGTGGATTTTTGGATTTTTCTGTCATGTGGATTAGGCATTTATTAAAGGTATTGAGTTCTCTAAAACTCAATACTTTTTTTTTCCAAAGATGTTTTATAGGTCCAAATTACTATTATCATTTATCCTATATAATAAAAGGCTAATGTGCCAATTGACTGAATGGCAGAACAACTGGTTGCTATGATGCACACTGACCACCAGGGGGCAGACGGTCAATGCAGGAGCTGTCCCCTGGTGGTCAGTGTGCTCCCACAGGGGAAACACTGCTCACCCAGAAGCCTGACTCACAGCTGGCAAACACAGAAGCAGTGGTGGGAGCCTCTCCTGCCTCCACAACAAAGTTAAGGACCCCCTTGGTGGACTGGGCCTAAGCTGGCAGGCAGACATCTCTCAAGGGGTCCCAGACTGTGAGAGGACACAGGCCAGGCTGAGGAAACCCCGCAACCCCACCAGTGCAAAAATTTCATGCACCGGGTCTCTAGTAAATATATATATATATATATATATATATATATATATATATATATATATATTTATTTCAGAGAGGAAGGGAGTCAAAGAGAAAGAAACATCAATGAGAGAGAGAATCACTGATCAATTGCCTCCTGCATGCCCCACACTGGGGATCGAGTTCACAACCTGGGCATGTGCCCTGACCGTGAACTGAACCATGACCTCCTGGTTCATAGGTCAGCACTCAACCAATGAGCCACACAGATTTGGCTATAGGTCTAAATTATTGAGATGTATAGATGTGATAAACCTGAATATTTCCTGAAGAAGGGATCATTTGTAATCTTCCAGTTTAGTCCTTCTGGGATAAAAGTAGCTGTGGCCAAAGAATGATGATTTTCTTTAATTGGCACATGTGGAATTGTATGAGACAGAGACACCTCAAAGTCCATGTGGTTTACCAAAAAGTAGTGGAAATAGAAGAAAAGGTATAGGGAATTATATCCTATTTTATACTGGTACTAGGGGCCCGGTGCACAAAAATTTGTGCACTTGGGGGGGGGTCCCTCAGCCCAGCCTGTGCCCTCTCGCAGTCTGGGACCCCTCAGGGGATGTCCACCTGCTGGCATGCCTGGCCAGCCTGGGTAAGGGGCTGATGGCTGTTTGTAGCCTGGCCAAGCCCCCCAGTGGAGACCTTCACCCCATGGGTGTCATCTCCACATGCATTTTCCCATCGTCCTTTTGTCTGGGGAGAGACCTAGAGTGTTCATAGCAGTCTCTCACAGAAGGGAGGGTACGTCATGTCAGTCCTGGGGCACTCCCTCCTCCCCCGGGTCCCCTTCCCAAACCCCATCGGGTCTCCAGAGGCTGGAGTAAGCAGTATGTCCGTATCCCACACACAGATCGTAGGACACCTGGTGGGGCGGTGGCGGTGGCAATGGCGGCAGGACACAGTCTGAGAAGAAGGGGCTGAAAGAGGCCAAGGGGCCCGGCCCATCTTTCCTGCTCAAAGAGCCTGGGCTCCAGCTCGGGGCCCCCACAGGGCTGTGGACAGGGAACCCATCCAGAGGCTCCATGGGGAGCAAGATGCCCACCTCAGCGCTGGCGCCATAGTCTGGCCCCAGCAGCTCAAAGAACTCCAGGGTCTCGGGGACCTTGTCCAAGTTGCACAGGTTCATGCCGCACCCTGACAGGGCTGGGGGCGGGCACTTATTGCCAGGCAGCGGCCGATTGGACACGGCAGCCCCATGGAGCTGCTGCCTCTGACTGGGCACTTAGCGCTGGGCAGTGGTCGATTGGACACAGCGGCCCCACAGAGCCGCCGCCCACGCTGCCACCTGCCACCCCCACCACCGCCCACATCACCCCCGCTGCCTCCCACCCCACCCCCGCTGCCACTGGCCCCCGCCGCCATCCATCCTGCCCCCACCACCACCCGTGCTGCCGCCTGCTGCCACGCATGCCACACCCACTGCTGCTCGCTCCGTGGCTGCCAGTCTCCATCTTGGCTGGGTTAATTTGCATACAGCTGCTCTGATTGGCTGGTGGGCATGGCTTGGCTGGTGGGCGTGGCTTAGGCATCTCGGAGAGACATTAATTTCCATATTACTCTTTTATTAGAGTAGATACCCTGACTCAGTTTTTATGCATGGCTATTTCTGGACAGTATTTTCAAAAATTTTCTGTATTCATATGCAATTATACCATAACTAATTAGTCTTCTTATGTTTTCAGTAAAAGAGGATAAAATAACACACTTTACTATTTTTAACTTTTTTAGGAATAAAAGTTTATTGAATGCATTCTTTGTGTCATGCATAGAGTTGAATGTGATAAGTTGTTGCCTTAGAGAATTGCAAGTCCAGTGAGTATTTTGTCTTGTACATGATTTTTATTGCATTTAGGTAAAGTTCTAGGAACAAATGTTACCTTGGCTGAACATGTCTGCCTTCTGTTTCTATTAGGAAAACCCAGGGCTAGCCAGCTCTGAGCATTAGCTAATTGACAACATTGGAAAAAAATATCATCTCCAAAACCAAGCCCTTTTATTTCATACCTGGAAAGCCACACAGAATTATTCCATAATAAAGTCCCACTTTCACAGACCTAAATTGAAGGTGAATAGGTAACAGAGAAATGCTTCAATTCATAAATAATAATGAATGAATGTAGGTTTACTAATGTAGGTATTCAAATTCAATGATTATTTCTATATATACACATAATATCCTATCTAATAAAAGAGTAATATGTAAATTAACCATCACTCCAAGACAAAGTTGGAGGAGCCCATAGTGGTGGGGTAGGACTCTGGCGGTGTAACCCTGGCAATTGGGGGGGGGGGTGAACCCAGCAGGCATTGCCTCAGCAACCGACAACCCGACAACCCATGAGCAGGTCTGGAGCAAGAAAGGCCAAAGGCTATGTAGCAGCAGAAGGCGTTTGCCTGCTTCCCAGTCACCTTGGGGGGATCAGGGAGCAGGAAAGGCCAAGCCTGGCCATGAGGCAGCATACAGGCAGCATTTGCCTGCTTCCTGTCACCTTGGCGGGGTGGGGGGGGGTCAGGGAGCAGGAAAGGCCAGCCTTGCTGTGCGGCAGCGAGCAGGCGGGGTTTTCCCACTTCCCAGTGGCTGGAGCAAGATGGGGAGTAGGCAAGCCTGGCCAGCAGGCAGCACCCAGCCCTGGCCACAGCTCAAAGGAGAGAACAATATGCAGGGGATGGCAGGAGCCTGAGAGATCAACACAGCGGGGTGCCTGCTCCAAGCCTCCACGGTGTGCCTGGGGTCAGGCCCCCAGCAGATAGACACACACACAGGGCGACTGCTCTGAGCCTCAGATGTGGCTGGGTGCAGGCCCCCAGTCGGGACACACACACTCATTCACACACACACACACACACACACACACAAGGTGCCTGCCAGACTGGGGCCATCAGTAGGACATCCACTGAGGAGGTCCAGACTATGAGAGAGGGAAGTCTGGGCTGAGGGACCCCCACTTTCCCCCAGTGCATGAATTTCATGCACCAGGCCTCTAGTATAGTCTATAAAATAAAGAGTTAATATGCTAATTAGATCATATGGTGGAACAACCTTCTGGAACAACCAGTGAGCAAGAGGTGGGGCTGTGGGGCCATGAGGCAGCTGGGGCTGTGAGGGCCTACTCTTACACAATTTTCATGCATCAGGCCTCTAGTTTATATATCTTCTCTCTATATGAAAGCCTAAGTGAAGGGATGACCAGACAACTGGCTGGTAGCTATGATGCACACTGACCACCAAGGGGCAGATGCTCAACACAGGAGTTGCCCCCTGATGGTCCGTGTGCTTCCACAGTGGGAGCAACACTCAGCTGACAGATGGACGCCAGACACCAGGCTCATGGTGTGAGCCTCTCCTGTGGACACTCCTCCTGGGCACCCAAGCAGTGGTGCAGTGCTCAGCACAGGTTCAGCACAGGCTCCGGCTCCTCTCTGGCCACCTGCCACTTCATGCACTATTTCATGCTATGAAGGATTGACATGGACAACGGGCTGGGACCCGATGAGCTGGCGGGTAAGGCCAGGTTGCAGTGGCTCAGAGGTCCACTGATCCCCACAGGCAAGGCCGAGTGACCCCACCTGTGCACGAATACATGCACTGGGCCTCTAGTAAGTTAATAAATATAGACTTTATTTTAAAGAGTAATTGATTTTTAGAGAAATCATTCTCTAAAAAGAACATTGGGGTGAGACAAAGATGGATTTGAATAAAACCTTTAGGAATTACTCATTTTCAGCTTTGAATCTTTCCTTTCAGAATGTGAATTTTATGCACAATGGGAAATAAAAAGACAGCAAAGTTATTTTAATATCTGAAAAGCTACTAGAACACAGTGATGCTTAGAATTGGTAGTTACTTGTTAACTCTTTTTTTAATGAATATTCAACTGCTATTATGAACAAAAGATTGCAGGAAGGTGTTGTGGGAGGAACACAAAGAAAAACAAAATAAGATATTTGTTTTGTTTTTTTGAAGGCACTTGCCACAGTTTAGATGGGTAGCTAGACACAGTCACACATAACACAAATAAGAAACAATCCTATCTAACAAGAGTAATATGCAAATTGACCATCACAAGATGGCTTCCCCCATGTGGTCAAATATGGCCACCATAAGATAGCCAGCAAAGGAGGGCAGTTGGGAGAAACCCAGGCCTGTAGGGGAGGAGTTGGGGGGACCCAGGCCTCCAGGGGAAGACAGTTGGGGGGGACCCAGGCCTGCAGGGGAGGGCAGTTGGAAGGAATCCAGGCTTTCAGGGGAGGGCATATGTGGGAGGGACCCAGGCCTGCAGGAGAGGGCAGTTGTGGGGGACCATCCTGGCAGGGGGAGGGCAGTTAGGGGCAATCAGGCTGGCACAGGAGCAGTTAGGCATTGATCAGGCTGGCAGGGGAGTGGTTAGGGGCAATCAGCAGGCAAGAGGTCGGGATCCAGCAGTCCTGGATTGTGAAAGGGATGACCAACTCCCCGTTTAGGCCCAATCCCACTGGATCGGGCCTAAATGGACAGTTGGACATCCCTTAAGGGGTCCCAGAGTGGAAAGGGTGCAGGTTGGGCTGAGGGACACCACCCCCAACCCCCACTCCCACTCTGTGCATGAATTTCATGCACTGGGCCTCTAGTCCTAATATAAAACATGAAAAGCCTTTGTATCATGAAAAATTAGTGCTGGAATAATTTTTATGTCGTAAAGATGGAAATTCTAGATCACATTTCCCTCCTTCCTAATCTCTTTAGAGTTCTCCTCCACATCTAATATAGATGTGGCTATATTAGAATACTTTTTAAAAAAGACTTTATTTTTTATGGTTATTTTAGGTTTAAAACAAATTTAAAAGGGATAGACAAAGATTTTCCATATTCCCCCTTCCCCCAAACATGCATAGCCTCCCCCATTATCAACATCACTTACCAAAATAATACAATTTTTTACCAAGAATGAATCTATATTGGCGTATCATAACCACCCCCCCCCCCAAAGGTTCACTCTTGGTATTGTATATTCTATGGGTTTGGACAAATGTATAGTGACACCATTATAATATCATGCAGAGTATTTTTAACTGACCTAAAAATCTTCTGTGCTCTGCCTATTCATCTCTCCTCTTTATCCCACCCTGGTAACTACTGAACTTTTTACTATTTTCATGATTTTGCCTTTTTCAGAATGTCATATAGTTGGGGTCATAGAGTATGTAACCTTTTCTGGTTGACTTCTTTCACTTAGTAATATGCATTTAAGATTCCAATAGAATACTTTTAATAAACTCAAAGACGTTCTTAAGAAGCATTAACAATAACTGTTGTGTCTAATTGCAGAAAATAGAACTGTAATTGTAATGATCATAAATTGCTTCAACTAAATTCTATATTAAGTTCTCATTGTTATTTACAGTAGATCCATGTTTCTAAAATGATATCTTATATAGGAAGTATTCAAATCCTATATAATAAAAAGCTAATATGCAAACTGTCCCCTCGACCGAGAGTTCAACCAGGGGGCGAGCCTGCCCACCAGCCTTTCAAAGCCTCTCGCCCCTGCTGACCCCACCCCCGATCAGCCCCCTGCCAACCCCAATCAGGGGCCGGGGCTAGCTGGACCCCACCCATGCATGAATTTGTGCACCAAGCCTGTAGTGTTAGCATAATTAGAGATGTTCATAGTTGATCACTTTACACCCCTTGGGTGCTCCCATTTAATTATCCTTGACTCATGACAGACGTTACTAATTGATCATAACATTCTTCCCACTGAATGGAACCTCAAAACCTTCTCATCTCAGTATTTCAGGCAATTACAACCAATTGATTTGACTTGATACCTGATGTAACACCAATTTATCACATTGACCTAAACTCTTGTGAGTTGAGAATGCCCATGCTTGCTATCTCAACTGAAGACTAATTCCTATAACCTAGTAAATCTATATTTAAGAAATTTCCCCTAACTGTATAAGTCTGCCTTTTTGTCTTTTAGTTTCATTGTATATTAGAATTCTATGAGACCAACTCTGAAAGCATGGTGGAATGCAATGGTTCTCAAACATTGGTGTGCAGCATATCAACTGCAGCCTGGTGAAAGCATTTTGCTGTGTTCCATACTCAGTGTTTCTGATCCAGTAGGTAACCATCTTTAAAAACAGGCCCAGAAAATGCTTTAATAAACAAAATCACAAATGGTAACTGGTGATGCCAGTTATAGAACCACAGTTGGAGAACCACTGGCATAATGAAAAGAACACAAAATTATAGACAGAAAAATCTGTGGTGTCATTACTTTGACATCGAGTAAGTTTCTTAATTTTTCTCTATGAAATTTTCTCTATAATAAAACCTGATGGAATTAGTTTAATCATTACAGGAGATATTTTAAGCATTTAATAAAAAAGAATCCCTCAGAAAACATTTCCTCCCTTTGTGTATATTTTTGCACTTTATAATTGTACAAAAAAATCTAGCATTACTCTGTATAACTACTGGGAAATGCAGTCAGTGGCATATTGTTCTTACATTCCAAAAAATGTTACATATTCTAATCTTCAGAAACTCACTCTATGTTATTCTAAAAATGTTTTCTCTTTGCTATGAAAATCTTGCATCAGACCCTGAGGAGAAAATTTCACTTTATTTAAGTTTGGAAAATTAGACAAATGGTAAACTTGTGGGGGGCTATGTATAAAAGCTGAGGAGCCACCTTGAGACTGGAATTTCCCCCTTTACAGGGTCTACTTTAAAATGAATGTGATAATGTCTATAACACTTTTTAGCTCCTGCAAGGGAGTATGCCATTCAGATACATGTGCCAAATTACATTGTAAATGGAATGCTCTTTACATTTTAAACTGTAATTTGTTAATTTACATGAATTATCTTGCAAAATACTGGATATGAACATTTACATTCTATAGGCCGGGGACCCAGAAACAAAGCTTGAAGGAATTGCTCGGTGATGATGAAGAAGCTGGCTATGCACAGACTCCCGATAAATTATTCATTCATTCACTCAGGTCATTCTCCTACTTGATTATTCTTCAATTTGCAAGGGTTTAATTTGTTTTCACATAAGTATTTTCAATTACTCATTTTTTTATAGATTGCTATATTTTTGTGTTTAGTATTCTTACTAAAAAATAACAAGGTTTTTTGTTAGGAAGTATAATGTTATCTATGGCGAAATAGTTCTTAATTATAACACAGTGTTTTTGGACGATATAAATGATAGCTTAGAATTGAAAGGAGAATTGCTATGCTTACCATAAATCTCCTTGACAACAACCTCGATGTTTTGAATACCAAATCATTTAGATTATACAAATTTAAGGGTCTCTCACCTCGCCACTTCATTCTTTTATAGACATTTGAGTTTTTAATAGGTACTCTTCAAAATCCCATTCAACATTGTCCCTTTAAGAAATATTTTTGGTCATCAACTTGGTTGTATTTGAAATGTTTCTCCATTTCTTATCATCATCATCACCTTTATCCAGTATTTACTGAGCTGTGAAAAACTAGAAATCAAGTTCAAAGAACATTTTGATTACTTTCAACCAAAATGAAGCTCCTTATTGGAACTCTATTCCAGGAGGAAAAAAAAAAAAAGAAAGAAAGAGAGAGAGAAAAGAAGCAATTCACGCGTCTTGGGTCTCCCCATCTAACCGACATATACTGGCACTGGGCAAGTTACCATCCCCCAAACTGCTTGTTTCTCATTTTGAAATGAAAAGAAAGCCTTCTCAGCATATAGTATTCCAGAGAGGGTGCCTTCCTGCCTTTGGCGGAGCTCCTGTTTCTCCTGTGAATCATGCTCCGTGCACAGTGTCACCATTGTGCTATCTGAAAGTGGGAATCCTGCTGGGTGGTGGTGCAGCTACTCCCCGGGAAGGTCACAAGTTCACATCTGCTTTGCCTCTGTCTAGCAAGAACTGTTCAGGCTAAGCGATAGATAATTGCAATATTCCTCGGTGTCCCGGAGGTGAGATTTTTAAAGGCTCCCCAGCAGGGTTGGCTAAAAGACCATTAGTAATGGTGAATTCAAGACAAGTCTTATCCTTGCTTTTGGCCTGTCATTCCACATGTCTTTTAGCATGTCTTCTCAGTGGCTTTAAAAATGAATTTGCTTGAGCCCTGGCTGATGTGACTCAGTTGGTTGAGCATCGTCCCATGCACCAAGAGGTTGTTTGGTTCAGTTCCTGGTCAGGGCGCATGCTGGGGGTGTGCAGGAGGCAGTTGATCCATGTTTCTCTCATCAATGTTTCTCTCCCTCCCCCTTCCTCTCTCTCTAAAAGTCAATAAAAACATATTTTTTAAAAGTGAATTTGCTTGAGGACTTAATTGAGGCAGCTGAGGAGGAGATGATGTGTCACGGGAGCAAGGATAAATGCTCTTGCAGCTAAACTAAGAGACCTTTATTTAAGCCAACATTTATTAAGCACCTACTGTGTACCAGGCACTGTTTTTTAAGTGCTGGAGTCAGTGTGGTAAATAAAACTAAAGGTCTTTATCCTAGTGGAACTGCTATTATTCTAATGGGCGTGACAGATGAGAACAATGTCAGAGAGTGATAGATGCTGTTAGGAAAGTAAAGAGGGAAGAAGGTGCTGTTTTACAGGGGCTAATTATATGGAAAACCTCTCTGAAGAGATACATGAACAGGTGTTTGCAGGAAACAGAGGGGAAGTCTAGAGAGAGAGCTTTCCAGGCAGCGGTAAAACAAGTAACCCCCAAAGACAGGGTGCTTAGCCAGGTGATGGGCCACGTGCAATTGCAATATTTATTTGAAATAAGAATGTTTTGTTGGTAAAATTATACACATCTGTATAAATTCCGTGTGGAAATATCACATCAGGAAAAAGAGCCATTATCACTTTAAAAGTGTGAGTGCTTCCTGTAGAGCCATCACAGGGTTAACACAATACACTTCGTTACATAATATACTGTAACTCCTTTTTTTAACAACTTAAAATGTACATAAAATGCTGTTTTGACTGTACTATCTTTAGTCTTCAGCTGTTGCTGTCACGATTCAGAAAGTTGGATCGCTGCCTGTAAAAGGCACATTTCCCTAGATGCAAACCATAATCCGATGGCATCTAAGGCCGGATCACAGGTTGTGATTTTAGAATACAAATCACTGCTGCAAAGGGGGAGGGGCACTCCTTTCCTTTTTATTTGAGTCTTATTTATGTTCTCAACATGCTTTACTGTGAGTTTGTTTATATTTTCATAAAGATGACATTTTCTTTGGCTTCTGTGCATGGTAAGTGGTGCCTGCTAATTTTACTGAAATCTGTACCAATTGTATCCTAAAATGTATCTGGGAATACAAAAAAACTGAATCAGAACTGATGCCAGCATAAAATGGAAAGAGGAATTAAAGACACCCTAGCCCTGGCCGGGTAGTTCAGTTGGTTAGAGCGTCGTTCCCATATGCCAAGGTTGTGGGTTCAATCTGTGGCCAGGGCACATAAAAGAATCAACCAATGGGACAACAAATCAATCTCTCTCAAAAAAATTAATTAAAAAAAGTATCCCTACACTTTACTTTTGGGGTTAGTATGAGGTGGCACTTAGAATACTTGCTAAAAGTGGATCTACCTTCTAAAAAGAAAAAATTTAGAGAGCATAAACAGTATCATTAAGAACTTGTTTCCCCACTTCTCAAGTTTCTCAATTACCAAAAAATAAAGTGAAAATATTGGTAATAGTTAATGAAACAGTTTAAAATCTGAGCTTAGAACTTGCAAAATCAGTACAGATTTTACAGCTAAACACTGTTCATAGTAATGTTAACAAAGGGAATTAATTTTCTAACTGTCCCAAAGCATAAGTCAGGACTGTTTGTTAGAAGCTAGCACAAGCTAGAAATAGAATAATAGGAGGATATTTTTATATTTAATATTTATGATCAGAAAGAAAATAAAGTATATGAGAAAAATTTCTAGTTTTTAAAAACACCTGAAGGTCAAATAAATTCTAATTTTAAGTTGCAAATGAATGAATATGCTAAGGCTCATTAAGCCAATTTTCCAACTTAAAACTGATAAGGGTACATTCAAATAAAATTATTTAAAACATAATACATTATTGAAATTAGTTGCTTCCTGGGTTAAACTACTAATTTTTGCTGTGCATTCAAATTATTTGTATTGTCCTGAAATATGTCATTTATTGAGAAGCAATTCCAGTTTCAGAATATAACATAATTGGAGTGAATAGGTTATTTGTAGAAAGTGGACTTCTTTATTTTTAGGGCATATTCATATGTTCCTTCTCATTTTTCCTTTGCTGGCAAGTCTCAGAAACAACCAGGAACTCTCATCTAGTACTAATGAAAATGCAAAATAATTCCATCATTCTGGAAAATGATTTGACATTTTGTTAGAAAGATGAACATATGCTTATCATATGACCCAGGAATCTTACTTCTGGGTATTCACCATAGGAGAATGACAGCAAATATTTGCACAAAAGAGGTGTATAACAGCTCTATCCATAACTGCCTAGAACTAGAAACAAATATCTTCAATGGGTAACTGGATAAACAAACTGTAGTATATAGCCATACACCCGAAAGTATCTGGCAATAAAAAGAAATGAACTATTAATTAATGTAACATCTTACCTGGCCAGTGTGGCTCAGTTGGTTGAGTGTTGTCCAGTGCACCAAAAAGGTTGCTGGTTTGATTCCTGATCAGGACATATGCCCAGATTATGGATTCAGACCTTGGTTAGGGTTCATAGGTGAGGCAACTGATCGCTGTTTCTCTCTATCTCCCTTCTTCTCTTGCTACAAAAAAAAAATCAATAAAAACATACTAAAAATAAATAAGTGTAACATGTTGGCTAAAATTTAAAGATATGGCAATCCTGGACTTTTATTTTTTGAGAGGGTTTTGATGGTTTTTCCAATTTCTTTCCTGTTGATCAATCTATTCAGATTTTCCAGTTCTTCATGATTCACTCTAGGAAGGTTATATATATCTAGGAACTTGTCCATTTCTTCTAAATTATTGAATTTGGTGGCATATTGTCTTTCATAATATTCTAGTATGATCCTTTGTATTTTTGTGATAGCTATACCAACTTCTTCTCTTCCATTTCTGATTTTGTTTATATGTCTTTTCTGTTTTTTCCTTAGTTAGGTTAGCCATGGGTTTTGTCAGTTTTATTAATCTTTTCAAAGAACCAGCTCTTTGTTTTATTAAGATTTTGTAGTCTTTTGTCCTTTATTCAATTCAAATCTGCTCTAATTTTTATCATTTGCTTTCTTCTGCTGACTTTGACTGGTTTTGTTATTCTTTTTTTAGTTCTTTAAGATGTAATGTCAGGTTGTGTACTTGAAATTTTCCTTGTTTCTGTAATGATATCAACTTCCCTCTTATTACCGCTTTAAATGCATCTTGAAAGTTTTGATATGTCATATTGTCATTCTCATTTGTCTTCACATATCTTTTAATCTCACCTTTTATTTTTTCTTTGACCCAGTCATTTTGTAGTAGCAAGTTGTTTAATCTTCACATATTTGAGGATTTTTTTAACTTCCTTTTTTTGAGTTGATTTCTAATTTCAAAGCATTGTATTCAGAGAACATTCTTGGTAAAATTTTGATTCAATCTTTTTAAATTTGTTGAGGCTAGTTATATGTCCAAACATATACTCTGTCCTTGAGAATATTCCATGTACATTGGAGAAGAATGTATAATCTGATGTTCTGAAATAAAAGGTACTATAAATGTTAATTATGTCCATTTGGTCTAATGTATCATTTAAGGCAGATATTTCTTTATTAATTTTCTATTTGGATGGTCTATCTATATTCTATAGAGTATTTAGGTCCCATACTATGGTTATATTTTTTTGTCAGTTTCTCCCTTGAGTTCTGTTTTATATATTTTGTGCTCCCTGATTCGGAGCATCTATATTGAAAAGTGTTATGACTTCTTGATGTATTTCTCCTTTATCATTATGAAACTAGAGGCCCTGTGCACAAAAATTTGTGCACTCGGGGATGTCTCTCAGCATGGCCTGTGCCCTCTAGCAATCTGGGACCCCTCAGGAGATGTCCACCTGCTGGCTTAGGCCTGCTCCCCGGGCAATCGGCCTAAGCTGGCAGCCAGACATCCCTTTGGCAACCCGGGGGCGCTCAGGGGATGTCCACTTGCCAGCAGGGAGCAGGTCTAAGCTGCAGTCGGTCATATTTAGCTCTGCTGACGAGACCGGAGAGGCTCCTGCCACCACTGCTGTGCTGGCAGCTGGCAGCCTGACTTGTGGCTGAGCAGAGCTCCCCCTGTGAGAGCACACTGGCCACCAGGGGGCAGCTCCTGCATTGAGTGTCTGCCCCCTGGTGGTCAGTGTGTGTCATAGTGACTAGTCATACTCAGTGGTTCTCCTGTTAGGGTCAATTTGCATATTACCCTTTTATTATATAGGATAGAGGCCTAGTGCATGGGTGGGGGCTGGCTGGTTTGCCCTGAAGGGTGTCCTGGATCAGGATGGGGTTCCTGCTGGGGTGCCTGGCCAGCCTGGGTGAATGGCTGATGGCTGTTTGGAGGCTGGCCATAGCCCCTTCAAGGTGGGTGTTCCCCTCTGGCCAGCCTGAGGGAGGGGCTGAGGGCCGTTTTTAGGTTGGCCACATCCCCTTCAGGGAGTAGGGTCCTACTGGGGTACCTGGCCAGCCTGGGTGAGTGGCTGATGGCTGTTTTCAGGCTGGCCACAGCCCTTTCAGGGAGGGAGTACCTGCTGGGGTACCTGGCCAGCCTGGGTGAGTGGCTAATGGCTGTTTGCAGCAAGGCTGGCTGGAAACTGGAATCTGGGATTTATTTAACTTCTAAAATTGAAACTTTGTTGCTTTAACTGGAGCCCAAGTTGGATTGCCCCGACAACTCAGGCTCCCAGTGCTTCCTTGAGCCCAAGGCTGGAAGCAGGTATCTGAGGTTTGTTTATCTTCCATAATTGAAAATTTGTTGCCTTGAGCCCTTGAGCAGAGCCGCAGCTGGCCTAGGCAGGCAGGAACCTTAGCTTCCTCCATCACCAGGGCAAGCCCCCTGCTTATTCCAGCTCCGTGGCTGCCAGCCGCCACCTTGGCTGGGTTAATTTGCATATAGTTGCTCTGATTGGCTGGTGGGTGTGGCTTAGGTGTAAAGGAGTGAGAGTCAATTTGCACATTACTCTTTTATTGGATTCGATGTTCATCTTTGTCTCTAGTTATCTTTGTTATCTTAAAATCTATTTTGTCATATGGCTTCACTAGTGAATTTTACCAAACATTCAAAGAAGATTTGATACCTATCCATCTCAAACTCTTCTAAAAAACTGAAGAAAAGACAATACTTCCTAACACATATGAGGGCCAACATAACCTTGATACCAAAACTGGCAAGGATAACACACAAAAGAGAAAACAACAGACAAAAATCTCTCATGAATGCATATGCAAAACAAACAAACAAACAACAAAATAAAAGACTAGCAAATCAAATACAAAAATATATTAAAAAGCACATCACAATCAAGTAGGGCTCATTTCAGGGACACAAGGATGGTTCAAAATACACAAATCAATCAATGTAATACACCCCACTGACAAAATAAAGGATAAGAAACATATGACCTTATGAATAGATGCAGAAATAGCATTTGATAAGATGAAACATCTATTTATAATTAAAACACTCATTAAAATGGGTATAAAAGAATCCTATATAATAAAAGGGCAATATGCAAATTGACTCTAACAGCAGAACACTGGGAACGACTGGTCACTATGACATACACTGACCACCAGGGTGCAGATGTTCAATGCAGGAGATGACCCCTGGTGGTCAGTGTGCTCCCACAGGGGGAGCTCTGCTCAGCCACAAGCCAGGCTGCCAGCTGCCA
>PVJC01031770.1:0-20393 GCA_004026665.1 Murina feae | reverse complement strand
AATTTTCTTAGGATAACCTAAATAATAATAAATAATGATGTTCAAAAACACCGATTTTTCAACAGACAATAAGGAGAGGCCTACTTGTATTATATCAGAGCACTGGGTAAATCCTAGAGGAGCAAACCTGTTGTTCAAGACATTGGAAATCTATTCAAATTCATGTCTTTAATGAAAGTACAGGAAATCTGGCAGGAACTTGGAGAAATCAACATGTCTTTGTTTCCTTGGATTGAAACCAAGATAGCCACTTAATCAATGACAGACAAAATGAAATACCTTGTTAAAAAAAAAAAATACTGACAGAAGAGAAACCTTCCTTACTGGAATCCCAGGTTTGAGATGTGAATACCTTTGAAGTTTTCAAACAACTCTTCTGGTCTCTAATACCAGTCCTGGATTGGAGAGAGGCCAACCCACTCATTCATATAGTGAACTATTGACCCTTCCATTCAAAAGGAAAAATGAAACTTTCAATCCATATTCTACCCCCAGTCACTAGACGAACCACAATGAAGGTCGCTTAAACAGAGTTCTAGAAACAGAATAGTCATTAAGAGGGGCACGTTTTTGGTGTCCTGTTCCCCCTCCGTCCCCCACCATATCCATGGGGTAGGAACACATGCATTTAACCGAATGAGCAGGTTCCTGTCTGCAAACACATCCCCGGAGCTTCCTCTGGATAAGGAAGCTCTTTATCAGCGTCTGGACTAGGGGAACTATAAATCAGCTACAAACACAGCTTTCCTGCTGCTGCTAGTCTAGTTTCGCCTCACTGTTCATCCTGTTTCGGGAGACCAAGGTGCTTTCTGAGCATGAGAAAACAAAAATCCATCTCAGTCTAGGCGGCGGCAAGGCAGGGAACGCACGCTTGTCCCACTTCAAAGCACAAGGCGCAGCTTTCGCTAACTAAATAGCCATCCCAGCAGGAGTCACAATGAAAGTTCTCTTCCCTGTTATTGTTTGAAACAATCCCAGGCTATTTGTTCATATTAATTAGTTTATATCTAGTGTTAGGCAGCCTTGATTAGAAAAATGCTCTTTGTTACCAAGTGAATAGAGTAGCAAACAAAACCGAAACGCTTTTTTCTTTCTTTCTTTCTTGCCTTGTTGTGTTTGCCTTAGCAAAGAATTTTTGAAAAGAATCTTCAGGCCTTTCACACTTCAGTGTGGGCTTATCTTTACCCAGGTCCTTGAATTCACTCTAAAAGAATGCAAGTTGATGTGCCAGACAATACCAGGCTAAGCTGATTGAGTGAACTGCTTGTTACGCCTTGCCTAAGGAGATGCTGTATTTAAATTACGTTTACCTTCTTTGAACTTCGGGGGGAAACTTGATCATAGGAGAGAAGGCATCAATACAAGCTTGGGGACAGAGACAAATCAGCCTTGGACTAAAAGTTGACTGCACAAATTACACGTGAAGAGTTGCCATGTAATCAGGAGGCCCATCATGGACCAGAGGATCCTGGGAAAGAAGTGACCCAGTGACTCCGGAAGAGTAAGCTGCCTCTGCCTGGGACCTAATACCCTAGTATAAGTTTATAGCTGACTCCTTCCAAGTGGGCTTGAGTTCCCCCAAACATCCGAGGCTACTACCGTTCCTAACATATGGTAAGAATAGGGCTCACCATCCTGGTTGAGATTAATTAATGAACTTGTTCAACCAAATTGCCAAAAGTCAGGGTTTAAACCCAGGTCTAAGACTTAAAAGTAACACGGGTTTCTTTAAGATTAATGTTAAATTCCTTCCTGTCAGATTCCTGCAAAATCTTCTCCAACCTTGTAACTTAACCCACCTTCCTCCTCTGCAATCAGAAATATGCTGATAAATACGTAACAATGGGCCCTTAGGAGAGAGGGACTGTGTTTGCCAATTTCCATGATGTAAATACTCCACCCTGACCGATTCCAAGCTTGAACTCAATGGGCTCACTAAATTCCTGAAAACATAACCAGGTCTCGTGAGCTGGCAGAGCTGGTGCCACCATGTCCCTTACAACCTCATGGCCCGACATACTGCAACTATCCTGAACTGGACGTGCTCTCTCGCCCTGGGACGCTTGCCATTTCCTCTTCCTTAGCAGAATAGGTCATACTCATTCATAAGCTCCCAGCCTGGGGGCTCTTCCTCCAGGAAGCCTTCCTTGGTCCTCCAAAGTCGTTCCTGGGTCCTCCACTTTATTCCTGGGGCACCCAGATTTCCTGGGTCACAGCATCTGTGACACAGCATTGTAGCTTACTGTCTCCTTACCTATTTCCCACTACATGCCTGAACGCTAGCAGGACAAAAGCATTGTTTACCTTATTTGTTCTCGCTTCCCCAGGCCCACCACAGTGCTGGTTAAATAATAATCCTGACACGCCTGGAGCAATACGTACCAGATACTGTTCTAAGTTTTACACATCTTTTGAACAACTGTATAAATTTGGCTTTATTAATATTCTGCTCATTTTTCAGATGAGGAAATGGAGGCCTTGAGAGTGAGTAACTCCTACAGCCGGGATCTGAGCCCAACTAGCATGGCTGGAGAGCCTTGTGCATCCTTCCAGACCAGCATTTCTTCACTTTTCCCCCCGCTGGTGACTCTCAAAGAGAATGTTTTAATTAAATTTAAATTCTCCCTAGTGAGAGAAATTAAATACAAAAGAATACGATGTCCTCGGGTAGGGCTAAGCTTTAGGGGGATTTTCCATCACCCAAGATCCAATCTTTGCCTTGTTGGAGCAATATCATTTCCTTTGACAATGTATGTTCTAGACATTCCACTATGCATTTACATTAACGTACCATATGTTTACCCTTAAAAACATATGGTCTTATTTTACAGCTGTTTGTGTGTGGTTTGTTTTTTCTTTTTTACAATTTTAATTATATTTTCCTGTAAGCATTGTTCTGCATCTTGCTTTCTTTTCCTTCCATCAGATACCTTGAGGCGATACCGCTGTATGTGTATTAAGAGATACAGGGGTGCCCTGACCTGTTTGGCTCAGTGGATGGAGCATCGGCCTGCAGACTGAAAGGTCCCAGGTTCAATTCCGGTCAAAGGCATGTACCTTGGTTGCGGGCACATCCCCAGTAGGAGGTGTGCAGGAGGCAGCTGATTGATGCTTCTCTCTCATCAATGTTTCTGACTCTCTATCCTTCACCCTTCCTCTCTGTAAAAAATCAATAAAATATATATATATATATATTTTTAAAGATATATAGGGGTGGGCAAAAGTAGGTTTACAGTTGCTTGTATGAAAAATAATACAAAATTAATAAATAGTAATAAAGAATAAACTCTGTGTTTTATGTCCTTACAACTGTAAAACTACTTTCCCCACCCTGTATATGTGTAATTTTTAACTGCTGCATGGTATTTAAATCATTATCAGCATGCCTACATTTATTAAGCCCTCCCACTATCATATAGTCAGAAAGTTTTTTATTTCTTGGCCTTCAACGAAGTCTTCAATGAATCTCTTTATGCACATCTCCTCGGGCTCCCATGTAAGTGTTCTCTAACGTAGAAACAATGCTTAGAATAGGGTATGTGCAAAGGCATATAATTTTAATAGATATCATCAAACTATCCCTAGAGTGACTACACCAAATTATTTTCCCACAGAGAATTTACAAGAATACACGTTTCCCCAAGTGTTTATATTAAATATGACCTCTTTCTACCTTGGGTGGTATTAAACATTTTAATTAAATGGGTCATATAAAAATATTTATCTTACTCACCAACTGATAGTGGCTTGTGTAAGAGGGAAGATGATGCTGTCAGAAACGCCGCCGACATGTGACACGAGCAAGACGGGGATGCTGAAATGCCTTGTCGGGGAACTGTGCTGGGGCCTAACATCACAAAAGGCTGAGAATAGCCATTACGTGGGGACAGCTGCAGTGCACTTTGACATGGTGACCTCGGTTAACAGGAACTAAATCGTTTTACCTATTGACCAAGTTTCTCAGGTACCAAAAACGCTGCTGAGGGGAATGGCAACCAAACAGCCACAGTGAAATGAAGTGTTGCAAAGACAATGACCCATTTACCAGAAAGAGAAATACATCTAACAGAGATAACACTAAGTGTCCTAGGAATGTTTCAAAATGTTAAACAATGGCAAGGGCTTTATCCATAAAATTCCAAGGTGTTTTAAAGGATTTTTTTTTTTAAGCATAATAAATAAACATGCTCCTTGCTCGCTCCTTCTTCCTCTCCCTCCCTTACACATACAAACACCCCTCCTTGAAATACTTACAAAATGTAGTAGCTTGTGAAATAATACACACACAAAAAGTGGGGAATAACTTTCTGTATCATCAAGAATCAAATTTCAACCGAGACGGCTCTTTCTCAAGGTGTACCTTTTTCTTTAACCTTGTCATGAATGAGATGGGAAGTCATACTTTAGAAGGAGAAGATGAAGGAGGAATAGACAAGAAACTACATGTGTTGAGCACCTACTATGTGCTTTGAACATATTCTGTCATTGAATCCATATAACCATCCTGGGAACTGTGATTACAGGAGAAGAAATGAAGCTGAGCGAGGTTAGCATGACTCAGGCTCCTTATCCAGCAATTGGTATGTGAATTCAGGCCCAAGGACTCCAAAGTCTCTCCCCAGTGAGCCACTCTGCCTGCTGAAACTGAAAGAGTCCAGTTAAAACCTGAATAGATCAGATTGTGAAGTAATCTGAACAAAGTTCCTGCCTTAATGCTGTTCTTAATACATATATTACTGCTCTCTCTCTCTCTCTCCCTCTCTCTCTCTCTCTCTCTCTCTCTCTCTCTCTCTCTCTCTCTCTCTCTCTCTCTATATATATATATATATATATATATATATATATATATATATATATATATATATTTTATTGACAACAGAGAGGAAGGGAAAGAGAGAGAGATAGAAACATCAATGATGAGAGAGAATCACTGATCGGCTGCCTCCTGCATGCCCCACACTGGGGATCAAGCCTGCATATGCCCTGATCGAGAATCGAACTGTGATCTCCTGGTTCATAGGTTGATGGTCAACCACTGAGTCATGTTGCCCAGGCTTACTGTCCTTCATTGGACAGAAAAAGTAATTTATATTATTGTTGTTCAGAAGTTTCTAGAATTGCATTTTCTTTTCAAAGTTACTAAAATAGGTCAAGGAAAAATGACAGTAATAATTATAGGAGTAGGACAATGAGACAGCATTCAGAAAACTGGTTATAAGATTACATCTGTTCTGAGATATTTCTTTAAACCCTAAAAGAGCCCAGAGAGGAAAAGAAGCAGGGGTTCAGGATTCACTTCTGACTGTCTTGATTTGGAATTAGATGCCTATAATAATAGCCAAACATCCTAAGCACGGGAAACCAAGGCCCCTGCAAACAGAGACCAGCTCACTAAAATTACTTGCTCACTTGAACTAAAACAGCACCTGACCACAAGAGCACTATTATCCAAATACCCACCAAATGATCATTAGGATACACATGATCCCCACAGGCAAACACACTTTCTGAAACTCAAATATTCAACGAAAGGATTCGCTCAAGCCTGTGCTGGTCTGAATCACGTACCTGGGGCTGTGAAATGAGAGGGGTGGCAGTGGAGGCAGTAGCCATGGCGGCTCTGTAGTTGTGGGCAGTGACCAGGCCCCAGCACCACGGCACCAGATACAGGAGTCAAATCCTCGTGGTTACTGATCAGATCGCAGTCATGCTAGGAGAAGCTGTGGACCTGGAAAAGAATAGGAAAACCCAGTTAGCTTAGAGGAATATCCCATGGGAGTGAAGTACCATTTGCCGGAGGAAGTAAAATCCCTCAGACTAAATGTCAACTGCCTGCTTAATGGAAAGAGGAATCCAGAAGAGAGAATCTAACACCTCAACTCCAAGACTTTTATTTCACTGGTCCAAATCGTGTTAAGTTGATGTACTATAGTATTTTCATAGGTTTGAATCCAACTCTGCAGGCTCCCTAGATGTTTTGGAATGTAAGTATCAAGTTGTGAATAACACAATAATTAATCTAATCTAATAAAATAGTAATATGCAAATTGACTGTCACTCCGAGACAAGACAAGCCACACCCACCAGCCAAGCCACGCCCACCAGCCAATCAGAGCAGCTGTATGCAAATTAACCCAGCCAAGATGGCGGCTGGCAGCCACAGAGCTAGAGCAAAAAGGAGGCTTCCATTGCACTAGCAATGGAGGAAACTGCCTGCCTAGGCTGGCTGGGCCTCTGCTCAAGGCAACAATGTTTCAATTATAGAAGCCATGGAGCTGAAGCAAACAGGAGGCTTTGTTACCTGCCTAGGCCTCCACTCAAGGCAACAAAGTTTCAATTATAGAAGATAAATAAACCCCAGAAGCCTGATTCCAGCCAGCCTAGCTGGGACATTGGGTCAATGGGAGCTGTGAGCAGCCTGAAAACAGCCCTCAGTCCCTAACCCAGGCTGGCCAGGCACCCCAGTAAGGACCCGAACCCTGAAGGGACTGTGGGCAGCCTGAAAATGGCCCTCAGCCCCTCACTCAGGCTGGCCACACCCCCATGGGGTGAGGGTCCCCACTGGGAGGCTTGGCCAGCCCACAAACAGCTAACCCCTCACCCAGGCTGGCCAGGTATGCCAGCAGGTGCTCATCCCCTGAGGGGTCCCAGACTGCAAGAGGGCACAGGCCGGGCTGAGGGACCCCCCCCCAACCCCGAGTGCATAAATTTTTGTGCACCTGGCCCCTATTAAGTAATAATACAAGAATAAACTCTGAGTTTCTCATACTCACATTTGTAACCCTACTTATGTCCCACCCTGTATTCAGAGTACATAGAGTTGCCCAAATGGTGAATCCCGGGCACCTAGCCTGCAGTATGGAAAGGGATAAAGAAATTGATGGGCAAATACACCACACGGCATCACTGCCGACAACCAAATGTGGAGAGATAGGACAATGGGGCTACTGACATGCTACTAGAGGCTGAGCACAGGAAGGGCCACGTCACAGACAGTGTGAGGCAGACCGTGCCAACACACTTCACAAATGGGGAACCCGAGGCTCTGAGAGGTTGTGCAACATGCCCAGAATCACAACAGCCAGGAAATGAGGAGCTGAGACCTGACCCAGGACCCACTCCAGGGCCCATGCACTCTCTATAGACTAACCCTTCAAGGGAACAGAAATGGAGAGGATGTGCTTGGAATCTTTTAAAGCACCAATTTCAGGTAGTCCTGAAGAAAGCAGGATGGGAGTCAGGTGTCCTGCAAACTATTCTCGATTTTCCCCAAACCCTGAAACAGACACTCATACTGCTCTCATCTAGACTAAGTTTTCATGATTTTGATTTATGTTATGTGTCCTTGAGATAGATAGTAGATAACAGATGATTCGTTTCGTATCTTCAAAGACAAAACAAGGAAGAAGATTAACTGCCTTCCTCTAAAGCATTTAAGGCATATCTGGTTTTGAGGCTTTCGTTGAACCTTGTAAAAAGGTTACAAGAGCCCTTTATAAAATGATGTATTGTTTTTAACACTGAAAATACAAGAGCTAAGCAATGCTATCTCAGAGGATATAATCAGCTCTCTCTTGGAAGTGGTCTTAAAATCACATTTATGAAACCTATTCACTTCCCAACTTATTTACAAAACTGAATAAATCCTGGGGAAACTAGACACAATGACAAAAAAGCAACAACCTAAGTAATACGGCCATTTGGTCTCTAGCTAAGTAAGCTGGTTGACTTTAACATCCTAGGCCCTACTTTCCCAGAGTCCCAAACTGTCAACTGCAGAGTCGCACAGAATTTTTAAAGAAATACACCCCTCTTGAACTCTTCCAAGTACCTGGATGCTTGTCCTGAAGTTCTTCCCATCTGTCATCAACCTAACTCCCCATTTCCTTTGCTTGAGCTCCAAGACTGTGCTCCACCAGGAAACCATAAAGCAGTGTGGGTGGGCCCACTAGCCCCAGCTACCCTTAGCTCATTCCTGTTGCCCCTTTCTCTTCTCTAGTTGCCCCCATCTAGGCATCTCTTCTAATCTATACCATCCTTTGGCAAACCACAAACTACCTCTCATGCCCTCCCCTTGCAAAAGTTGAGCTTTATCCCTTACTTATTACTTACCCATTCTTTCATTTCCCTATTGTCATTGGAAATGAATTACCTCAATATCCTTCCCTACCATTCAAAATGGATATATAAAATACAACTTACAAATAGAAAAGCTACAGAGGCTCATTCCTCTGTGCCAGATTACTGAAGGAATAAGAATAGGGAATATCCTTAATCAGCCTTAGAGGCCAAAGATGAATCCCTACTATGGTTTAAACTTCCAGGAACACAAGGATAGGCAAAAGTAGGTTTCTAGTTATTCATATGAAAAAATTTATAATCCAAAAATAAACAGTAATACAAGAATAAACTCTGTTTCGTGTGCTCACAACTGTAAACCTACTGTTGCAAACCCCCTATAATAGAAAAAAAAATCAACATGGGAGGTTGACAGAAGAACTTAAACGCAACATCACCTTCATGTGAAGCTCAGAACAGAAAATCAGCAAATGAGACCCCAATAGGTTCATACTGATACTCCCGGTTCAGCAGGATCCAGGCTGCAGGGAACAAAGCCAGGGAGAGGTGGAGTACATTTAAAATCTACTCGGTCCTTAAAAGGGTTCCTGGCTCCAAATGAGCAAGTAATCTCTAGCTGCGCTTACTCCTAATTTACATGTGGTCATGATGACTGCACAAGAAAACACGTGGGGCGGGGGAGACACTACCAGCTGGCTTCTGATAGGGGCAGCCATGCCAAGTGACAACAACCTTGCTAATGACCGAGTGCCACATCAAAATGCCCGAGAGTCTCTGGTTCAGAGGCAAACTTCGTTCTGATTACTCCTACAGCGGATGCTGGCTCCTTCTCTAGGTCTCACAGGAAGATGGGCTTCCAATTTGCAAATTAATCTCCTACAAATCTAACCTTTTCTTTTCATCTGGATTTGAGTCAAACAGTGACTCATTTCAGTCTCTTGAAAGAACACAGGGCAATACCCGCCACTGAATATGCATAGACTTTTCCCTCTAAGGATAAGCAACAGAAAAATCCAAATCCACCAGGCAAATGAAAAATACTGCGGTTCCAGAGATGGGAAGACTCTAGAAGCAGAGCTAATATTTACTTAAGAAGTAAATGTACTACATAAAAGGAAACAAAAAATACATGAGCCTGACAATTGTGGCTCAGTGGTTGAGCACTGACCTATGAACCAGGAGGTGACAGCTTGATTCACGGTCAGGGCACATGCCTGGGTTGTGGGCTCGATCTCCAGTAGGGGACATGAAGGAGGCAGCCGATCGGTGATTCTCTCTCATCTTTGATGTTTCTATCTCTCTCTCCCTCTTCCTCTCTGAAATTAATAAAACTGTGTGGTTTTTTTTAAAAAATAGATGAGATCAGAAATGAGTCTGCATTAACCGAAAGAGAAAAAAAAAAATCTGAATCATGAACTTAAATGAAGGCAGTTGATAAAGCAGTAAACAGAATAAAAAATTAAGCAGAAAATGGTATTAGTGAAACAGAAGATAAACCAGAGCTTAGAGGAGTAAGGGAGGGAGCTACATAGAGAAAGATTTTAAAGCTTCCATCCCCAAAACAGAACAGATGAACAAAAAGTACTAAAGGAGGAAAGAAGAAACAGTCAGTGCTGAAACCTGAAAAGGATACATTTATCCTCAAAATTTTGGAAAAGTGTTGCTCATATAGAGAGCCATGTACATTGAATAAGAAAACATTTCAGACTTGAACTTTGCTGCAGAGAGCTCTATAGTCTGGCAGAACAAAAAAGAAAAGAAAAATCCCTGAACCCCATGGAAGAATAAAACAATGAGATATAGGAAGGCCAGTGCTATAGCTTAGCTTTCTTAGTATCTCTCCTCCCTACTGGGCTAAATAGCATCTGAAGCCGGCCTCCTACCATCTGAGGCCTGAGGCTGGAAGATTCTTCTCTCCGGAATCCCAACAGATGAAAAGACTTAAAAATAGTCACATCAGTAAGAAGGCATTGACCCATGAAACAAAAACAAAATGCTTAAAAATCGATCATCTGAAGTTCAGTAGAAGGATTGGAATGCAAAGTTCCAAATGCAAAAATCCAGGACGTAGAGCAAAGCGCTAGTCCAGGAGATCGAACAGCCAAATTCTAGAACAATTCTAGAACAAAAGAATCAAGGGAAAAAAGAAGGACAAACCAAATTGCTAACTCAAAACATTTTCTAAAGTGGGAAGGTCATGTCTGTTGAGTGTATAGGCCTAGGAAGTGCCCGCCTCAATTATTTTCATACACTCACATAAGCACACACCATCATAAGGTTTATTTTTCTCCTTGTTTCTTTTTACACTTGATATTTTTAAATATTCGATAAGCTCTAAGAAAGTGAGAGTGTGTGAAGGAGCTCATAAACAAAGCAGCCGGGAAGCCAGGAGACTGGGGAGCAATGAGGAACATGATTTACAACCCGTAATTCTATTGGAGGGTGTTCTTCAGCAAAACGGAAGAAACTAAGAAAAAGGAAGGCATGTGATACCGGAACAGGACATCAATACTGGAGAAAACAAAGGGAATTCTGGGCCTAATTGTGAATGGAGACTTGCAAAGTAACCTTGGCAGAGTCTCTGTGACCTTGGATACACAGGGGTGGGCAAAAGTAGGTTTACAGTTGTTCATATGGCAAATAACACAGAAACTAATAAATAATAACACAAGAATAAACTCCCATGTACTCACAACTGTAAACCTACCTTTTGCCCGCCCCTGTATATGTGTGATGAACTAAGATAAAAACTATAGGAAATCGCCAGAAAAAGGAGAAAATTCTTCACCTTTGGAGAAAGGAGTCAGTCAATACTGTTTTATGTGTAAAGCTGATAAAATGAGAATTTCAGGCTTTGAAAACCAAAAAAAGAAGACAACGGGGTGGAACAGGTAACAAAGGAACAGCCACTTTGCATTTGCTACCTGAGCTGCCTCCCCTCACCACCGCTTCCTGGGAAATGCCAAAGGCAAAGGGTCCAGCTGGTATGAAGAAAGCTGGGACCACTATCAGAGCCCATTTGCTTCACATGCAGAGTTAGAACAAAGGAATCAGAAAAGCACTGGAGAAATCAAATAATTTCCTCATGTTTTTTTTTTAAAGAACCATCTTGATCTGTGGCAGCCAAGATCTTGCTTCAGTGAACTCACAGAAGATAATATATTTCATGTTCTTAAGTCTTTCCTTTCCCATATATAGAATCAGTTTTTCCATTTGCTTCTCCAGCTTTTCTTTTCTCTCTCTTTTTTAAATTTACTTACTGCCTGGTGAAAGATGGTTCATTTTTTTAAAATACATTTTTGATTTTTAGAGAGAGAAGAAGGGAGAAGGAGAGAGAAACATCAATGTGAGAGAGAAATATTGGTGGGTTGCCTCCTGCTCACCCCCACTGGGGATCTATCCCACGACCTGGGCATGTGCCCTGACCCAGAATTGAACAGGCAACCCTTCAGTACACAGGATGACGCTCAAACAGCTGAGCCACACGAGCCAGGGCATTTCAATCAGACGTTTTATTCTACATTTGGCCTAAAAACCCTACCATTCTTTCTTTATGGCATTAAGCTGATGCATTTAAAGGAAGGAATACAGCTAGCCCGTCCTGCTCATGCTGCCTGCAGAGAAACTCAAGCACCACAATCACACTGTTTCACACGTATTTTATCAGTTCAGAGTCCAGTATCCTACAGACTGACAAAACTGGCCAAAATCATTTAAATAAGCCCACTGTCCTAATTTCAAAGACTGAATTAACAGGCATACAATTTTCACTTTTTTTTACTATTTTTTAAATGGATTTCAGAGAGGGAGAGAGAGGTAGAAACATCTCCTACTGGGTATCAAGACTGCAACCCGGGCAGGTGACCTTGGCTGGAATTGAAACCTGGACCCTTCAGTCCACAGGCCGACTCTCTTTCCACTGAGCCAAACTGGCAAGGGCATTTTTATGTTTGAAAATATTTGTAATTTACTTTTGTTTTTGAAAAATAATTTCCATGGTTATAATATTATGGATTGACAGGGTTATTTTTCCGTATTACTTTAAAAATGTTGATCTCTCCTTTTGGCTTGCATTATTTTTTTATGAGAAATTTCTGGTCATCCTCATCCTTGTTTCTCTCTATATCACAATTCTTTTTTTTTTATCTGGCAACTTTAAATATTTTGTTATTATTATATTTTGATAAATTTGATTATAATGTTCCCATGTACACTTTTGGTTCTTGTTCTTGCTGTTCATTAAGGTTGTTGAATCTTTCAGCTTATAGTTTTTGTTAAATTCTGGACTTTTGATCTTTATTTTTCAAATATTTTTTTCTAGCCTCCTTTTTCCTTTGAGGCCCAATTACATGTGTATTAATCCACTTGAAAATTCCCTGCATTTCACTGATGTTCTTTTATTTTTTTTTCCTACTAATTTTTCTCTCTCGGTGTTCCATTTTGTCTCTTTTCTATTTCTGTCACTTCACTTTTTCCTGCTTCTTTGCTTGACTGGTAATCACCTCCTGGATGCCAGACTGTGAACTGAACCTTGTTGGACGTTGGCTAGTTCTATGTTCCTACAAATATTCTCAAGCTTTGTTTTGAGTCACAGTTAATTAGTTGGAAACAATTTAATCTTTTTAGGTCTTGCTTTTAAAATTTGTTCAGTGGGATAAACTTACTGTTTAGTCTAGGGCTAATGATTCCCTACCACTGAGGCAAGATGCTTCTGAGTGCTCTGCCCAATAGCTCCTGAATTACAAGGTTTTCCAGTCTTGCTGATGGAAATAGAAACTATTCAGATGGATATCACTTAAGCCTCTAACAGTTTCCTCATGTGCCTCCTCTGACCAGTTCTCTGTTGAATCCTCAAGGTGGGCCCAGATCTTTAGAGTTTTCTGTCTTTTCAGTCCACTTCTTTGCAATGCTTTGAACTCTTGCTGCCTTGAATTTCTTGGGTTCTCCGATCTGTCTTTCAGCTCAGTAAGTTCCCTGGATGTCAGCAGAATTTCTCCTGGCCTGGACGCTCTGTGACAGGAAGCTGGGGGCAATGGTAGAGCTCACCTTCTTCGTTTTCCATTTCTTGGGGACCGCTGTCCTTTGTTACACACAGATACACACGCACTGTATTCCAGAAAGATGGTTAACGGTTGCATCAACACTGGAAATAAATCTGAGTGCCTATTTTCCTATATCATGGCAAATGCATCTGAAAACTATCTTTTAAGCGTAACTTTCTTATGTCCAGGTGCAGTTTTAAACCACCATTCTTCAGTTCAAGCACTCTGAATTGATTTTGACCTATGCTCTCAAAGGTACTTGAAGTTTTAGCTACTCAGAATTATAAGTAAGGAAAGAGGCCTCTGTCCACAGGCCCCTTTGCTGTTAAAAAATGTTATTTTGGATCACTTTTCTTATCACAGCGATAGACTTCTATATTCTCGACACATTGCCTCGATCCTGTTTGCTCCCTTCCCTTTCTCTTCCCCTCATCTCCACCAACATGTAATACAGTCACATTCCTCCTATTCTATACCACTTGGGAAATACTCGTGACTTTAGAAACATACACTTGCTCTGAGAAGGATGTATCTCCCAAGACTCCTCCATTGGCTATGGTTGTCAGAGTCTGGCTTGGCCCAGGGCTTCCTTATATAGGCTGTGCTTTTCTTTTCCCTGAAACCTCAGGATTGCAAATGCTCAGTGTGGCTCAGAGGGTCCCTTGTCAAGCATCCTATATAATAAAAGTCTATGGATTGGCCCCATTTTCTAAGCAATATAACATGAAGTAGCTTAAGATTGAAACCGTTAAGAGTATTGTCAATATATTCTTTGCCCTAGTAGCGACGTGTTTTACAATTCCTAGTTATTTTGATAACTTTCAGGATAATTTCTCTCCGAAGTAGGAACACTGCTCAAAAATGAAAACTCTAAAAATCAATAGAAAAATATCCTCTGGTGAGGCTTAAAAAAGAGAAAGAGAAAGAGGGGAGAGAAAGAGCTATAGAGTTGTGGTTTTCAATAGCTATAGAAATCAAAATAGGTGTCAGAGTATGTGTGTGCATGTATACAGTAAGAGGCCAGGGAGTAGTGACACCCCAATAACAACAAGTATCCTAGCACTTTAGGTCCTGGTCTCTACATACCATTCTCTACTGTAAGAAACCAGGCTCTTTGGAGAAATGTTTTTTCTAGAGCTGGGGCAAGAGAGATACATCTTATGATAGAAAGTAAGACACCACTAGAAGAATTCAAGAGACGTGTTAAAAAGGACAAGGAAACCAGCTTGAAGGGTGTCCCCTGGCCTAAATGGAAATTTTTGAGCTTCAAATAAATGAAAGAACAAATTTATAACCCTTTGAATAAAAGAAATCCATGAATTCATTTTCACATAAACTAATAAAAGTCTGACCCCTCCCCCCCCAAAAAAAGGAACATTCACATAGACTCAAATACATCCTAACATAATTCTTATGAATTGCAAAGGAAAAACTGTAACTTCACAGTGGAGGAGTCTGGAAGACACCACCATCACCGTGTGATCAAAGTAAAACATCACGGGAAACTGGGACAAATTGCCACTGAGTACCACCTGACAGGATGCAGTGAGAAGAATGCAGCATCACTTCCGTGACACGCCTGCTAACGTTTCACAATCTGAATTCAGTCAAAAGAAAACATGGGTCAAACCCAAAGTGAGAGACATTCTACAAAATAACTGTACTATAGTCTTCAAAACATCTAGATCCTAAAGAAAAGAAACTGAGAAATGGTTTCTTATTAAAGGAGACTAACAAGAGACATGACAAATATAATGCATGATCCTGGACTGGACCCTTAGCCGTAAAGGATATCATTGAGACAATGGGGGAAAGCGAATGAGATCTGAAGACTAGCCGATAGTAAGATGGCGATGTTAACTTCCTAATTCAGATGGTGGTTTTGTGACTACGTGGAAGAACATCCTTTTTCGCAGGAAATACATCATTAAGTATTTGAGGGTGTGAGGGCAGCGTCAGCAATTCATTCCTAATGGCTTGGTGAGATAAAAGGTTCTCAGTACTTCTGCATTGCACTTGCAACTTCTCTGTGAATTTGAGAGAGGAGAAGGCGTGGGGGAGAGCTGGCGGGGGAGGGGGGCGACCGGGAAGGCACAGGGGTAAGAGAAGAGTCCCAATCATCGAAAATACATGTGTTTCATGTGTCACTACTAACTGTAAGAACAGACATGCCCGAGAATAAATTTAACTGAAAAGAAATGTTTTAATCTAGTTAGAAGTTACTATTACAAAATACATGGCCATCCCAGACACACATGTGCCTGATTTCGGAGAAGACAGGAAAAGACGTCTCAGACAAATGGCAGAGTGTAAGAGGCCCGTTGCCAAAACGTCAAATAGGTCTTTTGAAAAAGGAGAAGTCTGGACTACAGTAAACAGTGCAGGCAGCATCGCACCACCAAGTTGTGCTGCCTTTCCAAAAGCTAACAGACAGATACATTTACATAGAGTAAAACAAAGACAAAGGCAGAGCCCCCAGCAATCAGCTTCTTGTTTGCAGGACATGAGGGAAGGAACTGTGAAAAGGTACTGTGTCCTCTGGTTATGAAAGTTCTTCTGCCTGCAGTGAGAATAATCTCTTCCAGATGTTGTTTGGCCCACAATGTGCTATTCAAAATATGAATGTTTTGTTTATTTTCAAAATTCAAGAGCCAAATAAGAAACCTAGTTTCCTTCACTAATCTCTAATAAAACTGGAGATAAGTTAGCTTTAAAAAAAAAACCAGTGCACATTCTAAGTCCAGACACTTGTACATCTGCCCAAAGTTTTGAGGGGTGGGGTGGGGGGAGGGATTATACCTGTTAAATTCAATCCTACTATCTGCTTTGCCAAGGGAAAAATAATGAGGCACTTAATTTCATTTCCTTTCCTGCTCCTAATATAAGCACTTTTTCTCCATGAAGTCCCTCATGGTAATGTCTCTTGAAAACAGTACGTTCAGAGGGAAATCTAAAGAAAACTAGTATTGTGCTAGAGGATGAATTATTCCCAGCTGGGTTGTGGATATGTAAATACCATAGCTTCCTGCGATTCACCATACATGCTTTTGCCAGCTTGAGAGGTCAGTGAGCAAAGGCTGGTCTCATTCATTCATATAACAGGTCCAGGAGTAACATTTCAAACATCATCACCCCTGTTGGAGAAATTAGGAATGCGAAGCAAAGGGAATTCAATGACTCTTCTCCAGTCACAATGATTTAGTAACTATGAAAACACACAAAAAAAGGGCCTTTCCCTGACTTTTGTGAATGGTATTCTAACTCCCTTTTTTCCCTTTTATAAAAAGGTTTTAAAATTAACAAGGTATAGCTCTTAAAAACGATTGCTGAAGCTCTTTATCACAAAAGCAGCAAAAGAATGAAAAGGAAAGAAGGCTTATTGTAAACTGAGAAAAGTGAGTAAAACCACCAAGTGGTCACAAAGCTCCCATGCCTGAGACATCCCCCCAAAACCCACCGGAGACCTAAAGGCAGCGGGGAGGCACCCTTGAAAGACCTGTGACCATCTAACCAATAGCCTGAAAGATGTTGTCCTTTCAGACTAATTAATGGCTACATGTCCAGAAAATCTCAGGGGGGATCCAGACCTGTGGAGATCAGAAAACATCTGATGAGTGTGGAAAGGGATTATATGGGTCCCCCAAAGAGATGATAAGGCATTACAAGATTACTAGTAGAAAGGCAATTCTGGTATAAAAAGAATCAGAAGGAAAACAAAAAGTTTCGCTTTTTGTTTCTGGGAGAAGAAGGAACAGCCAACCAGACTCAGAAGATGCAGTTTCTACCAAGAATTTCCTGAGGCTTGAAAAGGAAGGAGCATGTGTTGTAGCCCTGGGCCTCAAGTGATTGTTGCTTTAAGGCAAATAAGCAGGCGGCATATCTATGCTTCCTCTCTATTCCAAGAATTCTCCCATGTCACACTACTGGCGTTCTGGGCTCCAAGAAACGGAACGTGGTGAGCTCAGTCCATTGCAGAGAAGTGGCTCCGAAGGGGAAACGGAGAAGGCCACCTCTCGGAAGAACCACCCCAGTTTCTTTGGGTGGCGGCTGGGGAGGTGACTGGGGTGACAAGCAAGGACCCTTCTCCTGCTGGGCCTGATGGTTTCATTTTGGAGCCCGATTTCGGATCCATGTTACATGAACTCTCCTCAGATGGAGTTCATAGCACCACACTGATTCCTTTTGGCGCCACTCCTGCATCGCAGCTGTTTGTACTTACTTGAGGTATGGTGTATTTTGAAACAAAATGAACCAGATTTCCCCAACTGCCTATGTCAGTGCCTGGTAAGGGGAAACGTTAACTCCTTCACAGCCAGGCTACTGACGATTGTGATGGATCCATCCTATGGAGGAAGACATAAAGAGACTCTAACCCAGAACTGGAAAAGGTTCTTCAAACACAAAGCTTGTTTCAAGGCTAAGGGCAGATAGCCCATCATTTACTTAGTTTCTGGACTCCATTCATTTCCAAACAAGTTACAGAAAGTTATCAAAGAACAAGAGTCATGACTATGAGCAATTGTTTGTCCACAAGTTGGATAATCTAGAAGAAACAGATAAATTCCTAGAAATGTACAACATGCAAAGACTGAATCAGAAAGAGAAAATTCAAAGATAACAAGTAAGTAAGTAGATTGAAACAGTAACCAAAACTACCCAGGATTTAAAAAGGCTAGAACCAGAGAGTTTCACTAGTGAATTTTACCAAACATTTAAAGAAGAATTAATGCCAATCCTTCCCAACTATTCAAAAATACTAAAGAAGAGGGAAATGCCCAAACTCATTTGACTAGTCTAGTGCTACCCTGATACCAAAGCCAGATAAGAACACAATGAGAAAACTACAGGCCAGTACCCCTGATGAATACGGATGTAAAAATCCTCAACAAAAATTCTAGTAAAACAGAGAAAGAGTAAGACGACGGATCATTAAACGGACCATACACCACAATCAAGTAGGATTTATCTCTGGAATGCAAGGAAGGTTCAACATATCCAAATCAGTAAGCATGATACACCATATTAATAAGAGATAAAAATCATATGACCAACCCTCTCTCTCAAGAGCTACAGGAAGAGCATTTGACAAAATTCAACATCCTTTCATGATAAAAACTAAGAGTGAATATAACCTCAACATAATAAAGGCCACATGTGACAAGCCCACAGGTCATCATACATATAACAGCAGATCATACATATAACAGCAGGACCACTGGTTCCTGGGTCCAACGAAATCAGACTATTAAATCGGACTATGTGAATGAAAACCCGGACCCTGTATTTTAATGTGTCCAAAGTGCACTTGGGTTGAAAGGCAAATGTGATCACTACTGCATCAGATCAGTGGTTCTCAGTCTGCAGCATGCAGCATCCAGAATTCCCTGGAGGACTCGTTCAAATACACATGGTGGGGGCCCCACCCTGCTGAGTTTCTGTTCAGGAGGTCTGCACGGACCTGAGAATTTCTACTTATTCACAAGTTCTCAAGGACGCTGGTGTCGCTGGTCTGCACACAACACTTTAAGAACCACTCAATGGACTGTTTGTGTAATAGCCAATTGTCTCAAATGGCCTTTGCTATAACTGGAAGGTAGATAATTCGACTGAAGGCTCTGATAAGAGTCTTAAGTGTTCAGTGCTGTTGATTAAAAAGTAGTTTCATGTGCTTTTGATACCAGACACAAAAAGAACATTTGGCATTTTCTTTGAAAAATCAAAATACATTAGACTGTAATCCAAATTGGAGGGTCACTTCACTTATCCAATTATGAGAGTTGCCAGAAATTTTCTTAGGACAGAGCTTTCGAATTATTCAACATATAACTATAATGTACAGCATGGTGACTATAGTGAATACTGCATTGTATATTGGAAAGTCACTAAGAGAACAGATCTTAAAGGTTCTCATTACAAGAAAAAAATTGTAACTATTTGTGGTGACGGATGTTAACTAGACTTATTGTGGTGATCATTTCACAATATATAAAAGTAATCAAATCATGTTGTACAACTGAAACTAATATAATGCTCTATGTCCATTTTTTAAATATATATAATATATATAGTTGATTTTTTTTACAGAGAGGAAGGGAGAGGGATAGAGAGTTAAAAACATTGATGGGAGAGAAACATCAATCAGCTGCCTCCTGCACATCTTCCACTGGGGATGTGCCCGCAACCAAAGCACATGCCCCTGACCAGAATCGAACCTGGGACCCTTCAGTCTGCAGACCAACACTCTATCCACTGAGCCAAACTGGTTTGGGCTATATGTCCATTTTTTGAAGCGACTAAGGACATGCTAATTTTGAACAAGTTTCCATCTCACTGTGTGTCCACAAGAATAAGAGAGCTGTGAAATGTAACCACCACATCATTATAGGAATTAACCTGTGGAATGAAACTAGTTAATGCTGCCCATCTGAATGGTGAAGGCGACTGCCAAAAGCAACAGCTTTAGTTTTGACAAAGTTAATAGCAAGGTCTCCTTTAAGAAATGGACTGGCCAATATAGGTCTGAGGCTTCTTAAACTCATTTCCTGCTCATGAGGATAAGATCATAGGATAGCTCTACTGGAAAGGCAGTATCTCATTCATACAAATTTTTTTTTATGTTATTAAATTTTAAAGTTAAAAGAAGGAGGAGAGATGTGGGCCAGAGTTGACATCATTTGGAAATAAAATTTGTTCTGTCAAAAGATAATTCCTTTATACTAAATGATTCTCTGTGTAGCCGTATCAATCTTCTCGAAAAACATGAGTCTAAAAAAAAAGCATGTGAAAGTCTAAAACCATTCAGTGCAACCCAGCGACATTTCACTAGACTCAAGGCTATGATTAAATCAATAAATCTTGCAACTGGTCATAAACAGATTTCTGAATAAAAATTACATCAGCCCTTGCTACTTCTCCACCCAATTCTCAGTTAAAATACACATGAAGACAAACAAAAAGACTAACCTCAAAATGGCTCTGAAACCAAGAATAACAGCCAGCCATTTATAAGAACCTGCGAGTGGTATCTATTAAGAACAGTGAAGGTGAAGCTCAGTTAAAGGCAGTGTCCAGTGAATGCTTTGCTTGCTGAAAGGGAAAAGCTACAAGTGAGAAGGTTCAGACCTCTCCCACTCCGCCTCGTTCTCCAGAATGAAGAGTGAGGACCAATGAGAGCAATGAGGGGGGAGAAAAAATGGTGGCGGTTTACGCAGACGTATACAGTGCCTTGTCCCAGAGCAGATAGGGAAAGCAGCTGAAACGAGTAGCTTCCAG
>PVJC01031769.1:0-20363 GCA_004026665.1 Murina feae | reverse complement strand
ATGAAATGCTGAAAGGTATCCTTTGAGAATAGAATAGAATCAGAGGCATAGAAAGGGAGTGGACTGACAATTTTCGAGGGTTAAGGGTGTTGGGGATGCGTGAAGAGACTGGACAATAATTGTACACCTATGGATGAGGACAATGGGGGGGGCAAGGTCAGAGGTTGGGGTGGGAATTGGGAGGAGGGGAGCTATGGGGAAAAAAGAGGAACAACTGTAATAATCTGAACAATAAAAATAAATTAAAAAAAAAAGAAATCAATAAAAATAAAATTAAAAAAAAAGAAAGCAAAAAAAAAAAAAAAAAAAAAGCTTGTGGGCTTCTGAGCATGACTTCTGTGTGGAAGTACACAGCTCAGTGAGGAATCAATGGGAATGCCATAAATCAGAGCAGAGCTCAACAGTGTCACAAAAGTCCGAAGCCATTTCTTGGCTCGTTGCTAGATCTGAGATAGATTTTTATGTTGGCACTTTGCAATCTTAAGTCAGCAACTCATCTATTAAAAAAAAAAATCAAAAAAATATTTTGTCTCAATTGCTTGGGTTATAATTTCCTGTTTTTCAAGAGACATTTCCTATACTTTAAGTTGCCTGAAAAAGTCTCCTGGCTGTTTCACTGAATTTTGCTGCATTGTTGAATTTTTAATGAGCTTTCCTAGACTTGATCCTACGGTGGGCAATGAAGTCCGAAGTTAAAAAAAGGGAGTCAGAGAGGCAGATGTAAAAGCACAAGCTGACCTTTACGCAGCCCCTCAGCCCTAGGTGTGGTCAGGTGGAGACAGCCTTTCTGCTGGGCTCAATGTTAGAGTCTTGCTGCTTCCAGAGCATTCCCTTATCCTCGCTGTAACATCCCCCTCTTTGCCCTGTTACTCAGAAAGTATAACTGCCCATATGTAAGGCAATGATTCTGTGAACTGTCCATCTTTCAGTAACAAGAAAGATGACAGAAATGATAGTGAGACTTGCTGGGGTGTATTATTATACCAGGTATGAAAAGACTTGTTAAAAACACTGCAAACCACTCAAGCAAAATTTTGTCTTTCATAAAAAAGAAAAGAAAAGAAATTCCTCTGATTGTTCAATCAGTTGGTATTGCAGAAACCTGGAAGCTCTTTGTGAAACCAGTGTGCCTAAATGGACTTAAAATTAACCATTTTGTTGTATAACTGCAAACATATTTCATCAGAAATAATACCATCCATGTGTTGATCATTTATTCTCTACCACAGACTGTGTTCAGTATTTCCAAGTGACCTTAATGAATCCTGACAACAACCTTTTGAATAAGGACATTATTATTCTTGTGTCACTGATGGAGAAGCTGAGATTTTGAAAGAAGAAATAACATGTTCCGTCTCATATCACTGAAAGTGGTAGAGCCTGAATGTGAACTCTTGCCTATGCCCAAAGCACTAACTTCAACTTCACAGAATTAACACTGACAGATTTAGTAAAATCATTTGAATTTCTCCAAATGGAAGATGTTTCCGAAGTAGGCATATCGTAGAATTTTTTCCTGAAGCATTAAAGGAAAGTATCAGTGTTCATGAATTTTCTGCCTGATGTGCATTTATTAAGATAAGTACGTATGCATCTCAGATTATGCCACTTTTTTAACAAGAAAATATTTCAGGAGTCTCCAACTAGACAAATAAACTGGCATGAGATGAGTCAAAATCCAGGTCACTTTAAAAATACCTCAGCGCTATGTTTAAGTTAAGATATTCTTGTTCCACAGTAATGATGTAAGTAGAACACATTCCACGCTCATAAGAGCTAAGAAATATCACAATGGTTCCAGAAGAAGACTTTCATTATTGCTTCCATTTTGTGGACTAAAGGACAGACGTATTGAAATATGTAAGTACTGATTATGAAATGACAGCAGTTATTGAGCACATAATATGTGCCAAGCACTCATTTGATTCTCAGAGTAGCTCTGTGAAGTGGATGATAAAGCTGAAACAGGTAGACAACTTCCCCAAGGTCAAAGCCATGTAGCAGAGCCAGTGGAAGCCAGGTGTTTATCTCTAAAATCATGTCACACTGTACCATGTGTCCTCCTTCTATGCATTCTATAGTATCTGCATATTAGACACACCATATGTTGCTATTATGTTTAAATATTTATTTTCTGGAGTTGCTTTTCATGGTGGTCGAAATCCACAGCACCAGCTTAAATTTCTTTATCTAATCAGTTTAGTACCATTTTTCATTTTTACTGCTTTCAGCACAGAATGCTCATGATGTTATACTCTTTTGGTTCATTCATTAAATTCCTCAGTTAATAAATGTTTGTTCAGCATATACTGAAAGTATCATCTGTAGTCCACATTGCTAGGCATTTGGTGAAGTAACACAGACACTGCCAGGATTCTTGTTCCAGCATTAAGCAGGGTTCAGGAAATCTGGAGAAGGCTGAGGAGTCCAGACATGAAAGATAATTTTGAAAGGCATTTGGGGGTCAGAGGAGCCTCGTTTAAAGGAAACTAAGATCTCCTTGTCTCAGGACCCCATGCTTTTTATTAACACAATTTGTCCTGAGGTAAGGCAGAGATATACACTTCAAAGCGTCAGAGTTTTCTATATAGAGGCGTTATCAGATTTGGGGGAATTAGCCTACAGCTGTTCAAGTATTTGGCCAGTAGGAGGCAATAACATATAGATTAAGATGACCTGAGCTGTCTGGCAGCAAACAATTCATCCCTTTTCAGGTTTGGGGAAATGCCTTTAGCCATTCCCAGATTCAGCCCTGCTGTCATGCTGGAATTGGATTCTGGCAAGACACCATTAATACATTCTAGAATTCACATCTTAAAGAAAGATCAGTGTTAAGGCTGACCCAAGTAACATAGGAAACTTGATTACGGTTCAGGATAAGGTATTACCATAAGAGAGTTGAGAATTAAGCACTATAAAAATTGAAAGAGGAGATTCATTTTTATTGGGCTAGAGATCAGGGAAGAGACTTCAAGGAAGTGGGGATGAGATAAATTTAAAGCTATACTAAAGAATGAATATTTGCTATCGCAGATGTTGCGTTCAGAAGGAACACTGTGCCTACTTCTCACATCCTGAGAGACACTCAGAACCAGAAAGGTTAATTGATTTCTCAAGGTCATCTGTTACTGCTGCTTCAGTTCCAAACCAAAATGCTAGCTTAATACTTTTTTTTTTCAAATATATTTCATTTCACAGGTTATCCATAATTTAGTGTTGGTTACTTGTTTGCATCTTAGATACTCTTAAGAGAGAACTAAAATAAAAACAGACCTTTAGTAATTAGTAAAAATTATTAAGGAACAGTAATGCTGACTAGGCAAATGTGGGGTGGAATCTGACAGAATTAGTGCCAAGTCAGGCTTGGGAAGAAAGAGGAAGTACCAGATGGAGTTTTACACTGGTGATGACAGCAGGTGGGACATGGGTAATGGCAAACAGATGGGCCTCATAATGTAGAAGGACCACCAGCATTACATTTTCCATTGCTTTGTTCATGAGACTCAATGTAGTTCATTGCAGAGATCTTACTAAGCACGAACTCTTACAAAGGTATCATGATAGGTGTTATAAAGGCAAAGTATAAAAATAAGGGGTTTCTATGCTCAAGCTTTGTACTGAAGCCCAAGAGAAGTAGGAAATATAAAGCAAGCACAAAGGGAGAGTAACGTAATGCAAAAAAGAGGACAAAGGCTACAAGAGAAATATATGCAAAGCACTTGTGGAGAAGGTGACACACAAGATGAGTGTAGTCTGTAGGGATAAAGGGGCCAGGAAAGCAAAGGAAATGTTCAAGGTAGAAGCTCAGAGGCAGGTAAATGCTGGAAAGGGTGTGCCTAATTGCAAATGGCATAGTGCAGTTACAGACAGGCAAGTACATGTCCTGGTGGCTAAATACTAAGGTGGTAGAGGCCCCCAATCAACACTGTGAGGCTAAGAACAAGTCACATGAGCCTCTCTCAATGTCCATTTCTGCATTTCTATAACCCCTTCTAGGCTTAGGAGTTAGTAGTCTCTAATCTAGAAGCTTTTCAAGTTTCTCAGATTAAATATTTCCCTAAGTTTAGGACAGTATGAGCTACCACTAGAATGCAGAGTGGTATTATATGCAATACTTATGTTAATAATTAAATAATTTTATAGGGTTTCCTTCTATTTAAAGCAAGGCATACTGTTTCCATTTCTACAGTGCTATAAGTTTTTCTTTAAAATTTTTGTTTAAGTGGAAAATGCATACCAAGTTACAGAAATTTAAGTATTTTCCACGAATATGTTACATTTCAATTCTTGCAGATTTTACAGTCACACCATAATATAGCTCTGCTTGTTTTGCTATATAATTCATTCATAGACTCACTCATTTATTAAATGACACTTACAGAGTGCCAACTCTGTGACCTTCTCTAGACCTTGTGGTGATAGCCTGGTAAACAAAACAAACTAAATCTCTGCTCTCACAGAGCTGACATTCTTGTGAGGTGAGAGTAATAATAATGATAAGCATGATAAATAAGTAACATATATAGGGTGTTAGTAGATGTTAGGTGCTAGAGAAAAGAGTACAGCAAGAGAAGGGAGGCAAGAAAGCAAAAGGGTCTGTTTTAGAATAGATGGTCAGGGAGGCCCATTGGAAAGGCGACATTTTTATCAAAACTTTCAAAGAGGGAGGGGAAGGAGCCCTACGAATACCCAAAGGGAGGAATAATATCATGCTTTACTAACCACTGAGTAAAATTAATGTTTCAAGAAAGAATGTCCTAATGCTCCCCTGGACTCCTGCACCCTGGACTGGCGCACATCGCAGTGACCCCGCCGACACGGGGGAACGCATTATCTAGGGTGTGTTTTTTGGGGGGGTGGGAGGAGGGAAGAGGACAGAGAAGGGGTGTTTTATGCCGAACTCAGTTTGAAATGCTAGGAGACATTTGTGAAGAAAAGTTGTTGGAAATGTGAGCAGTGAATTTGGGTTTGAGGAAGCCGATTTGGGGGTCATTCAGTTATCAGAGGGGAGCTCTCCTTGCCCCACCTGTTGCCAGTGGAAAAGGGCTTCTTGCAATGTCATGAGAAAAGGAATTTCCGGAGACTTGCATGTGAGCGGCATTTATTTGCGTAAAATTAAACCCCTGAGTTTCCTAGGTCCCCTCCCCCTCTGCCCTGCCATGGAAGAAGTCCAGCTGTGTCCTTAGCAGAGCCAGCATCAAAGCCCTTGCCCAGAGTTTCCACCCCAGGCCTGCACAGTCCAGGCCAGCATCAGGCTGGCTTCGTTTGTGTTCCCAGGTGCAGTCCATCAGTCCATGGCATGGCCATGAACCATGTGGCTTCTAGGAACACAAGCAAATGCAAGGAAGTGGGAGAAAAATCAGAGGAGTAAGAAGCCAAGAGCAAGAGAGTTCCTTTGTCTGGGGATTTTAACCTTCTAAGATTTCACACCCTTGCAGTGGCCCCACCTCCTCTGGCCAATGATCTCAGTTCCAGGTTTGACTGGCACCTTTCCTATGTCACCCCAACTTTACTGCACATGTGTCCATCTCCCCTTTGTTGGACCCCTTCCCCCAGTGATCTGCTTGGAATGGACGGATGGTTCCCTGGAGAGAGTACAGTTGCAGCTTCCCGGGGAAGCTGCCCAGGTGCTAAGCAAAACTGTTCGGCCTCCCTTTTGCTTCTTCCTGTTATTATTAACTAGCGAATTACAACAGTATGAATGTTTGTAACTACACTATTTAAAACTGTGACACTGCCTGGAGAAAGGAGGTAAACAGAACCCTGGAAACCCCTTTCTGTAAGGGTTGGTAGTGGGTAGGGAGACACTGGGAGAACTGACATGTACTGAGGGCTCTGATGAACTAGGCCCCTGACTCTCAGCAAGGCAGTCTGCATGCATTATATACTGATCACACAGGAGGTCAGCAGTGACTATGTAATAAACATATTTATCTTTCAAGTAGTTTTCCAGAAGATGCTAGAGAGCAGAGTGGTAGATAAATATGTGGTCTATAAAGGGACAGAAACCTGAGTTCAAACATCCATAGTGTGGCTGTAGACAGCATAGTTAGCTCTCTTCCTCCTTTGAGTAAGAGGCCAGTTATGTCTACAGGACGGGTCGTTATGAGGCTTTAATGAGACAAAGTATGTAAAGGTACCTGCTGCATAGTGAGCTTCCGGTAAGTTGTGCCTATTATTTAAGTAAATAAAGAGAACACCGTAGCCTCAAATGGTAACAGGTTTTATGGCTGTCTTTAACAAGTGGAAAGTTGAGCATTTGTCTGGGACATTATTAGCAACGGGAGGAGAAAATTCAACTAAATAACTGTTTAATCCTAGAAGCTAATTAAATGCTTTTACTTAGCTTCTGGGATTAAACAGTTTTTCTTATTTTTGCAATTATTACACAATTTGAATAAGATCAGTTATTTTTTGCTTTTTTAGCTCAGTGCTTCTTACACCTTTTTAAAAATTGTGAATCTCTTTAATGTACACAATAGCTGTTTTCTGCAAAAAAATGCACATAAACCTGCTAAATAATTTTATCCAAAATTTGGAAATAAAGCAAAAGGACAACTTGATCTCTTGTATCTTTGAATTATCTTTGCAACCTTGCTGGTCCCCTCATTACTAAGGTAAACAAATCTTTCTCATGCTCAGTATGTATTTGTATGGAGTCACAGTTGTAACTTTTTTAAAAATTATGCTTTGGTATATCATATATCAGTTAGGGTTTAAGCAAGACCATGTGTATGTTATATATGGGTTTATGAAAAAAATATTTATATACAGTTAATTATAAGGATTTAGCCTCACGGTACCTGGGACCTGGTTAGGAGGTCTAAGTAAGGATGGAAGTTCCTGTGTCTGGTGCTGGCACCTGAAGCCCACAGGCAGCTGGGTTCAGAAGATGGATGTGAAACACAGCAAGAAGAGACAAGCTGGGTGAAGGGGAAGCTGGTGCCTTCCATCAAGCAACTAAATAGGCATCTGGCCCAGGAGGCGGGGAACTGCTCTGGCAGGAGGATCTGGCAGGGGCCCACTGCTGCCCAGGCCAACACAGTGGGCTGCAGAGAAGTAACAGCATGCCAGGCTTCCAACAGCGCTTGTTGACCGCACCCACCTTTCAAGAATTAACAAACAAAACCAGAAAACAGGACAGCCACAGCTCCACCTCCACTTTCTGAATCTTACCCAAAATGTCTCTTGAGGCCCACATTGTCCTGTAGACAGAGCAGGACATTTGAAAAGCGTTGTTCCAACTTAGCCAGGCTGGTAAAATATAAGTCCATCACACACAATTTGCCACAGAATTTGGGGCAGGGCGGGGAGGGGGGTGGTTCATGGACCTCTGAAAGCCCACAGACAGCCTAGGGGTTATGAAACCTGGGTTATTACAAATATTTTCCTTGCTGTACATGATAATAGGGATGGTATATTTGACTCAATTAAGAAAACACTGCTGCCCTAGTCAGTTTGGTTTGGTGGTTGAAATGTCGGCCTGTGGATTGAAGGGTTCCAGGTTTGATTTCAGTCAAGGGCATGTACCACAGGCTTAATCCCTGCTTCCAGTTGGGGTGCCTGTGGGAGGCAACCAAGGGATGTCTCTCTCTCATATCAATGTTTCTCTCACTCTCTGCCCCTCCCTTCCACTCTGTCTAAAAATCAATGGGAAAAATATTCTCTGGTGAGGATTAACAGAAAGAAAGAAAAGAAAACACTGCCTTCCAAATTTAGGCTTATCAGTGCCAAACAGTTTTAAGAGCTGGAAAAATCTGTATGATATTTGCTGCCTTTTTAATGTTCTCATTACCCTAGAGCAAGCATTTTGAGAAATTTGTCAGCCTTTTCTAGGTTCTAAGGAATCACATTCTTGACAATGCTTTTTTTTTTAAGAATAAGTTTTGTTTTCCAATTTTTCTAGCAAAGACACATAGTATTACAGATTTATTGTATGTGCCACTGATTTCAGTCACAATCAATTATATAAAACAAATAGGGACTTTTTCTTTGATGTCAAATGTTCCAGATATTTGAAAACCATAGAATTTTTTTGAAGATATTGCTATTTATTTTGTATTTTTAAACTTCATGTGCACTGGGTACCTTTTATTCCTACCCTAGGCTTCTTTTTTTTAAATCCTCACCTGAGAATATATTTTATTGATTTGAGAGAGAGAGAGAGAGAGAGAAACAGAAACAGAGAAACATCAATGTGAGAGAGACATCAATTGGTTGCCTCCTGTATACACCCTGGGGATCAAACCCACAATCTAGCTATGTACTCTGACTGGGAATCAAACCTGTAACCTTTTTGGTGTCTGGGACCATGCTCCAACCAACTGAGATACATGGCTGGGGCCATACCCTGGCTTCTTGGTTTTAAATTAATAGGAGACATTTAAAAAAAATAATTAAAAAAATTTTTAAATTATAGTTGATGTACAACATTATACTAGTTTTAGTTGTACAACACAGTGATCAGACATTTATATAACTTATAAAGTGATCACCCTAATACCCATCTGACATCATATTTATTACAATACTATTGACTATATTCGCTATGCTGTACTTTACATCCCTATGACTATTCTGTAATTACCAATTTGTACTTCTTAACCCCTTCATTTATTTTACCCATTCTCCCATTCCCCACCCCCATTTGGCAATTGTCAAAATGTTCTCTGTGCCCTAGCTGGTTTAGCTCAGTGGATATAGAGTGTTGGCCTGTGGACTGAAAGGTCCCGCATTTGATTCTGGTCAAGGGCACATAGCCAGGTTGCGGGCTTGACTCCCAGTAGGGGGCATGCAGGAGGCAGCCGATCAATGATTCTCTCATCATTGATGTTTCTATCTCTCTCTCCCTCTCAGTTCCTCTCTGAAATCAATAACAATATATTTAAATAATAATTCTATATAATAAAGAGATAGGCCAGCAGAAGGGGGAAGTTGGGAGCAACCAGGCTGGAAGGGGGGGAAGTAAAAGGCGACCAGGCCAGTGGAGGGAATGCAATTGGGAGCAACCAGGCTGGCAGGGGAATAGTTGGGGATGATTAGGCTGGCAGGGGGGCAGTTGGAGGTGACCAAGCCAGCAGGGGGAGCAGTTAGGAGTGACCAGGCTGGCAGGCAGAGGCAGTTTGGGGTTATCAGGCCAGCAGGGGGGCAGGCAGTTAGGGATGACCAGGCAGGCAGGCAGGTGAGCGATTAGGAGCCAGTGGTCCAAGATTGTGAGAGGGATGTTCAACTGTTGGCAGTCAGACATCCCCCAATGGGTCCCAGACTGGAAAGGGTGCAGGCTGGGCTGAGGGGAAACACCACCTCCCTCATGCACGAATTTCATGCACCAGGCCCCTACTAATAATAATAATAGAACTGCTCTAAAATAAATGTTCTCTGTGTCTATGAGTCTGTTTCTATTCTGCTTATTTGTTTATTTTGTGTGTTTTTTAGAATCCACATATAAGTGAAATCATATGGCATTAGTCTTTCTGACTTATTTCACTCAGCACAATACCCTCTAGATCTATCCACGTTGTTGTAGCTACAAATTGATCTGCAGATGGCTGCTACTTGTGCTGAACTTTAAGGTGCTTAGGAGAGGCCACACTGTAAACAAGTTCAGCTGCTACCAGGGCTGGGCCTAGGCCCACTTTGCAACAGGTATGAACATCCTGAGGCCAGATGCTACTTGTGAACCTTTGGGAGATTTAAGAAAGTCTACAGCATTAGCCAAGACAGGCCATTTCTACGAAAAAACCATTGGAAACAGTTTGGGTGGGCCCACAATTTGGGTGGGAGGGGAGGTCTCAGGAAATCACCAGAGTGAAGTGAACAATATTCCAGGTTAATGGAGACTCAGATATGCCACCCACCCGTGCCTTCAGGGGGAAGCCTCAGCAAAGGAACAATGATTTCTGCCAGCATTTCTGTCTGGGAAAAGCTGTACCTCCAGCCCTGATCCCAATGCCAAACAATTCTGCTCCTCCCTTTATGTTCCTGGCACCTTCTGAGCTGCTGCCCCAGAGTTGGAGCTCAGAGCAAGTGAGTCCAAGTAAACTAATGTGGCCCCTTTAAGAGAAACACCTGGGACTCCAGCAGCTCTCTGCCTCATTCAACTAAAATCCCTGCTGTTTTCCACAGCCAGAAGTTATGGGTACTTCTCTTTATGGCACTGGAACCCTAGCTAGCTGGGGAGCCTGGTGTGGGACTGGGACCCCTTTCTCCTCAGGGAGTATTTCTGCAGTGAGATATCCCTCCCAGCCTAGTCTGCATCTCCCCCCTCCTACCAGTCTCAGTGTAGCAGGACTTCAGTTCAGCTAGATTTTGTGTGTTTTTAAATGATGATTTTTCTTCAGTGTAGTTGTGATTTTGATGTGGTTGTGGGAGGATGTACTGCATTTACCTACTCTGCCGTATTGGCACATTTTAGATAGTCTCTTTATCATTTGATCAGTCTTTTTTTAAAATATATTTTATTTATTTTTTACAGAGAGGAAGTGAGAGGGAATAGAGAGTTAGAAACATCAATGAGAGAGAAACATTGATCAGCTGCCTCCTGCACACCCCCTACTGGGGAAGTGACCGCAACCAAGGTACATGCCCTTGACTGGAATCAAACCTGGGGCCCTTCAGTCCACAGGCCGATGCATTATCCATTGAGCCAAACTGGTCAGAGCACTTGATCAGTCTTTAGCTCTATAGAAAGAAGGCAGCACCTGCTCATCTGCTCGCTGCCACAGTGGGAAGACTTTCTATCACAGGGTTAGATAGTGACAGCCATGACACTAGGGGTTTTATGTTGTGCTGCTCTATTGTTATGGTTAGTTGTACTGCTCTATTGCTATGGACAACTGAGAACTGTTTTCACAGAGAGATTGCTTCATAAAATTTCACCAAACATGTACTTTTCCGTTGTCCAATGGGTCTGAAAATCTTACATCTTACGTATTTACATGTACATAAATAAAAACAAAAAAAAAATCTTGATCTTACCCATTTTCAAATTTTTACTTGAGATGTCCATACTTCCTGGTATTATTAAAACACACACACACACACACAGTCACAGGGGCAAAAAATAGCAATTGAAATATAACTTTAAGGCAAAAATTATTCTATTTTTTAAAAATGTATTTACTCAAGAGCTATGTCCATTGAGAAAATAATTCTTATAACATATTTGGTTAGAAAGCAAACAAGAGTGCTTAGGCTCTGGCCTTATCATCTGTATAGGAAGTTTCTTTTATGTATGTTGTCTGTAAAATTGGATTCGTAATTTCTTAGTTTTTATATAAGTTGACTTACTTTTAGTTACTAGTCTTGTGAATTTATGCATAGCATAGTGCCCAACAATAGGTAATACTTCATAAACATGTGCTGAATGAGAAAGAAAGGAGTAAGTAAATGAATACATACATTTATAATGCATATTTCTTTAAAAACCTCTAGTTTCTAACATCAGTTAGCATACATACTCCTAAAGCATCTTCCCTAAACTGAGACATAGCCTTGTTTCTACCCAGTGCAGCACACTCTGTTGGTGTTGAGAGATGCAATGCAAACAGTCCTTGTGGCCAGTCTATAGTGATTTGGAGTCCAGAAGTTCTGGTCCATCTTCAGGAGACCTCACTAACTATGGAAAATGAAAATCTTATTATTGCCATGACTGATTATGCCAACCTTGGTCAATCTAGTAGACACAGGCAGAATTAACTCTACAAAAATTAGGATAGAGGACCATTTGCCTTATGTAGATTGACCTTCCCCTGTCACATTTTCTACTGTGTCTTACTTCCAAGCTATGAACATGCACCCTTAATTGGACACATGATTATCTTTTAAAAATGTATATCTGTAATGGCTTCCCGCTCCCAACTTTAAGGGGCTTACCATTTCTTTTAAGGGATATGCTAAGTCTAATACAGTCTCCATGTCTTGCATGCTTTTGTCCCAGCCTAGCTGCCTGGACCACTGTGTCTCTTGTCTCCCCATTTCCTCTGCTGTTGATTCATCCTTCCATCCATGCTCTGCCATTCAGCCACACCAGCCAACTTCCAGTTCCTGGAAGGGATCAGGCTCACTCATGCAAGGAGGAGAACCTTTGAAGATAACGCTCTTTTTGTTTTTTTAAGTTTTGGTAAGACACCCATAACCTACAATTCACCATTTTAACCATTTTAAAGTAGAAAACTCAGTGGCATTGTGGTGGATTCACAGTGTTGCGTAACCATCACCAGCACTGAGTTCTGGAACATTTCCATCACTCCATAAAGAAGCCCTGTACCTATTAAACAGTTACTCCTCGTTCTTCTCCCCCCAGAAGCTGGCAACCAATAATCTAATTTCTATCTCTATGGATTTGCCTGTTAGGAATATTTTATATCAATGGAATCATACAATATGTGGCCTTTTGTGTCTGACTTATTTCACTCAGCATATTGTTTTCCAAGTTAATTATTCCTTTTTGTGGCTGAATGATATTCTATTATGGATATTGAACATACTGTTATTTACTCAGAATGATTTTCTATTGTTCTTCCACCTAGTTGTCTCCTGTTCAGCCTTCAGCAGTCATCTCAGTGATCAGGGCCTCAGACACCTTCTCCTTTGTCTAGATGAGGTCAGATATATTTTTAGGCCCTGCTTTTCTTTCTGCGTAGCTCTTATCTCTGTCTGAAGTTAAACACTCACTTAGGGGCTATTTTATTCATGGCCTTCTTCCCAATTAGAATCTAAGATCCATGATACAAGGAATTATATCTGTATTAATTCCATAGTCTATCCCCTAGTGCCTAATACAGGGCCTGGTCCATAAATACACTATTGTGAAATACGTGTTGTGAAATTATTTCCCACTAAAATGTATATAATTAGAAGCTGTTAATGTTCTTTCTTTCCCAACGGCATTTGAATAAGAATAGAAATGACATTGTCTGTGGAGGGGTTTCCCTGGCAGGGACTGAGGGGTATGGCTTATTTTGGGGGAGGCACTCCTTTCTGCTCCTTGACTTGCAATACCCAGTGCCTACTCCACCTGCAGGCCCAGCTCTCAGAGTCACCATTCCATTCACTCTGAGTCTGTCCTGCTTCTGTTTGTCTGAATTGAAAAACAGGCATATTTGGTTCCATGACCATCCTTATCTCATCACGAGAAAAGCAGTGCTCTGCTTAACTAACAATCTCTCCTTGTCTTTTCTTTCCAATATCCAATATAATAAAAGGGTAATATGCAAATTGACCCTAACAGCAAAATGACTGGAAATGACTGGTCACTATGACACACACTGACCACCACGGGGCAGATACTCAATGCAAGAGCTGCCCCTCTCATGGTCAGTGCACTCCCACAGGGGGAGCTCTGCTCAGCCACAAGCTAGGCTGCCAGCTGCCAGCACAATGGTGGTGGTAGGAGCCTCTCCCACCTCCTCAGCAGCACTAGGGATGTCCAACTGCAGCTTAAGCTTGCTCCCTGCAAGTGGACATCCCTCGAGGACTCCCAGGTTGCCAGAGGGCACAGACCAGGCTAAGGGACACCCCCCACCCCCAAGTGCACAAATTTTTGTGCACCGGGCCTCTGGTTTATAACATAAGCCTGACTGAAATGTGGTGGGTTTCTGTGATGTCTGCAACAGAAAGATGCTTTTCTCTGTAAAGGGGATTGCAGTTATGTGTTGCTGTGTAACCTTCATGACTTCAATAGCGCTGTCTCTTTGGATTCTTTTCCTGATATTATAACGGGCATAAAAGTAGTATTTCCGCTTTCATTCCCTTACTTTAACTCATACACAAACCATATCCTTTGTGCAAGTGTTTGCAGTCTACACCATACTGTCCTCTCTTCGGGTAATTACATCTGGAAAACTGACAATTGTCACCTTCTTAAGCTGAAGGCAGCTTCGTCCCTAGTGTGTACAGACATGACAATAAACTGAGGCTCTGACACAGTAAGATTACAAGTTAATAAATTTACCTGGTGACAGCATTTTTACTTAATTTTTCTGTAATTTACTCATGAGAAACATCTTCTCTAGAATGGTTGTTTTATGCTGCAAATGAGCTGCTTACAGTTTTTCTCAATGAGGCATCAGATGAAGGGACAGTTGTGCCAAACAGTTTCTTTTACATGTAGAATCAGTATTGCTTATTTTTTTTTATTATCTGATTTTTTTTATGCCGACCCAATGAAAACTAGATTTTTTTTGTTGTCCTAGATATGGCTAAAACCTGCAGATGGTTATTTTTCTCTCCAGATGTGGATGGCCAACTAGATTTCGAGGGTGTTAATGGCTGCTCTCTGAAGGTTGAGCTGTGAACATGTAATAGCTAACCACAAATTATTTCAAGAAATCTAAATAAAATAAAAATGGGTCCCTTGCCTCAAAGATGGTCAATAGCCTAGTTAATTATGCTAACGTAGTAAATGAAAGATGAACTATTTAGCCATAGAGGAAAAGGCGGGTACTATAAATATTGGCAATTCACAACTTAATATTCAAGGCTGAGTGAGATCTTAGTCCAGTAATCAAGACCAATAGATTATTTGGACCAAGTAATCAATTCTCAATTGTTTGGATGGCTATTAGTGTCTGATTTGGTATATTTTTGAATGACACACAAAATCTTGCTTATTGTGATTATAATTTGGCATTTCTTACAGCTTATCTATTGGAAGAATATGTACTAGTTTGGTTAATTGATTGCCCATTCAACGTGGATGCTATATTTCTTATTTTATAAATTTAAAGATTGTTTTGGTCTTTATACACATCTTTGTGATATTTGAGAGCGAGGGAAGGGTATACTCTCGCTGAATCAGTTTTGGAATATAGACCAAATTAAGTTGTTTTGATTTTGCAAGATTGAGAGCCCGGATGTCAGCAGTGGTGAATTCGCCAAAGCAAAAGCCAACCCACAGAAACTTTCTGCTCCTGATGGAGGCCAGTCACTCTCCAAAACAGCACCCTCTCTCCTGCTAAAGGTCCTCTCTTAATTTATTTATCTTCTCTCTCTCTCAGGTTTTCCTGTGGAGATGAAGAGACCTAACAGGGGAGAAAAAGCCTTTAAATTTAAAGGTTCCCAAGTTAGAATATTTTTCTCGCCAATATTCAGTGACATTAGGCATTAGGCAAATGACAATTTTTCTTCATTACAATTTCATCATATTTTTAAACTGGAAATGCTACATTGTGATTTCTTTTCTCTTCTTTTTAAAGATTACGAACATTTATATATATATATATATATATATATATATATATACACATATATATATACATATCTAATCTAATAAAAGAGTAATATGGGAATTAAACATCTCTTCAAGATGCCTAGGCCACACCCACCAACCAATCAGAGCAGCTGTATGCAAATTAACCCAGCCAAGATGGAGGCTTGGCAGCCACGGAGCAAGCAATGGCAGGTGCGGCGGGGCAGGGCAGGTGGCGGCAGGGGGCAGCCCGTCGGGGTGTGGCATGAACCTGTGCCACCTGGACAAGGTCCCTGAGACCCTGGAGTTCTTCGAGCTGTTGGGGCCAGACTACGGGGCCGGCTCCAAGGCAGGCATCTTGCTCGCCGTGGAGCCTCTGGATGGGTTCCCCGTCCACCGCCCTGCGGGGGCCCCAAGCTGGAGCCTGGGCTCTTTGAGCTGCAAGCAGCAATGGGGGGAAGCCTACCATACCCCGAGCGCCCCGGGCTGTCCCTGGCTGCGAGAGGGCACAGGCTGGGCTGAGGGACCCCCCCGCCTGAGTGCATAAATTTTTGTGCACTGGGTCCCTAGTATATCTTCTTAACTAATAAAAGTGTAATATTGAAATTAACCGTTTCTCTGGGACAGGGTAAGCCATGCCCACCAGCCAATCAGAGCGGCTGTATGCAAATTAGTCCAGGGAGCCACGGAGAGAGCAGCAGGTGAGTCATGGGAATCAGCGGGCAGCAGAGTGGGCTGGGCGGGTGGTGGCTGATGCCCTGCAGGGTCTAGGTGTGCAGGGACCTGGCCTATGGGGTGGAAAGTCCCCACACCCCAGCGCTGTGAGCTCCGCTTCAGCTCAGAGCCGCTGGGGAAGGAGGTGCGGCCACTTGTGGCGTGGAAAGGCCCCGCACACCAGCGGCTCTGAGTTCCACTTGGCTCAGAGCCGCTGGGGATCAGAGCCACTGGGGAAGGAGGCACGCACAGGGACTTGGCCTGCAGGGTGGAAAGGCCCCCCACCCCCGCTCCCCGCCACTTGGCTGATGCTGCTCCCACTTGGGAAGGAGGCGCCAGGGACCCGGCCTGGGGGGGAAGGCAGTTGTGAGGGACCCAGGCCTGAAGGGGAGGATAGTTGGGGTGGGACCAGGCTTACCTGGGTGGAAAGTTGGGGTGACCAGGCTGACAGAGGAGGGCTGTTGGTGGCAATTCCGGCCTGCAGGGGAGGCCAGTTGCAGGGGACCCAGGCCTGTAGGTGAGGGCAGTTGGGATGGACTCAGGCCTGCTGGGGAGGGCAGTTGTGGAGGGGGGGCACCCAGGCCTGCAGAGGAAAGCAGTTGTGAGGGACCCAGGACTGCAGGGGAGGGCAGTTGGGGGAACCAGACTGGCAGAGGAGGGCTGTTGGTGGGGATCCAGGCCTGCAGGGAAGGACAGTTGGGAGGTACCCAGGCCTGTAGGTGAGGGCAGTTGGGATGGACCCAGGCCTGCTGGGGAGGGCAATTGTGGGGGACTCAGGCCTGCAGGGGAGGACAGTTGGGGGGTGCCATCCTGGTATGGGGAGGGCAGTTAGGTCAATCAGGCCAGGCCAGCACAGGACCAGTTAGGCATTTATCAGGCTGCCAGGGGAGTAGTTAGGGGCAATCAGCATTTGAGAGGTCAGGAGCCAGCAGTCCTGGATTATGAAAGGGACATCGACTACCCGTTTAGGCCCGATCCCACTGTTGGGATCGGGCCTAAACGGGAAGTCGGACATCCCTTAAAGGGTCCCTGATTGGAAAGGGTGTAGGTTGGTCTGAGGGACACCACCACCACCCACCACCTTCACTCCGTGCACGAATTTCATGCACCGGGCCTCTAGTATCTAATAAAAGCGTAATATTGAAATTGACCATCCCTTTGGGACGCCTAAGCCACGCCTACCAGCCAATCAGAGCGGCTGTATGCAAATTAACCCAGCCAAGACGGAGGCTGGAACTCACGAAGCTGAGTAAACAGTTTCCTTTGCAGCAGGAGTGAAACTGTTTGTGGCCAGCTGGCCTCCTCCCAGCTCCAGGTAACATCATATTTGCAACGAAGTATCAATCCTAGAAGCCTCGGGAGCTGAAACAAACAGCAGTCTTGGCTGCGAGCTTCGTTTAAGCCTGCCTAGGCTCGGCTTAAAGGAATAGTGTATCAATTACAGAAGATAAAAAAAAAAACTCAGGAACTGCTTCCAGCCAGACTTGCTGGGACATTGGGTCAATGGGAGCTGTGGGCAGCCTGAAAGCCTGAAAGTGCCCCTCAGCCCATCACCCAGGCTGACCACACCCCAGTGGGGTGAGGGACCCCACTGGGGGGCTTGGCCAGCCTGCAGACAGCCATCAGCTCCTCACCTAGGCTGGCCAGGTACCCCAGTAGGGACCCAAAACCTGAAGGGACTGTTAGCAGCCTGAAAGCCTGAAAGAGCCTCTCAGCCCATCACCCAGGCTGGTCACACCCCAGTGGGGTGGGGGATCCCACTGGGGGGGCTTGGCCAGTCTGCAAATAGCCATCAGCCCCTCAGCCAGGCTAGCCAGGCACGCCAGCAGGTGGACATCCCCAGAGGGGTCCCAGACTGCGCGAGAGGGCACAGGCTGGGCTGAGGGACCTCCCGAGTGCATAAATTTTTGTGCACCGGGCCCCTAGTATATATAATTTACTGATTTCAGAGAGGTGGGGAGAGGGAGACAGAGATAGAAACATCAGTGATGAAAGAGAATCATTGATCGGCTACCTCCTGCATTTCCCGACCTGAGGATCAAGTCCACAACCTGGGCAAGTGTCCTTGATCAGAATCAAACTCAGGACCCTTCAGTCCACAAGCCAATGCTCTCTCCACTGAGGCAAACCACCTAGGGCTGCTGTGCTTTCTTTTGAATATTAAATTACTACTATTTTTACAATGCCGGCCGAATGTGGCACGACATAGAGTAGTCCTCAATAATTCGTCTGACTGGGTGTCTGCTTATTCTTTTTTTAAAAAATTGACAAATACATACAGTTCTTTGGTTCAGAAATGCATTCATGGAATCCAGAGGATTTGTGTGTGTGTTTTTTTTCTGGGAAAAGACTACAAATGGGTACATATATTTGGTCATTGGATATCCCCTCTGATTAGAACTTAGAAAATTATAGGCGTTTGGTGTCTATTGCACTACAGCCTAGCCAAGTATACAAAGAGCCTCAGGGTATGGGCATGTGCCAGCAATCTCCTGACACTCTGAGCATGTGAAGAAAAATGCAGAAAAACAAGGTGGTCACATGCCCATATTCAGTTCTGCAGTATGGTTTTTCAATAAGCATATGCTAACTGTTTCATATTCTGGTCTCTTCTTTTAACATCCAGCCTCTCCAGCCCTATCCCCTGAGTAATCATGACCAGATCAACACAATCAACATCCTCCTAAGATGTCTGTCTTTCAGACTTTGGTGCACTGTGGGTTTTTAAGTTTACTCTTAATATATAATAATCCCATGACTGGTAGAGGATCACTGATTTCCATCTACTGTAATAGGATAACCCATGAAAAGTTCTATTTAAGGTTGCACATCAGAAAATAAACTTTCATTTACTCAAAATGCCCTTTCATGGGGGCACATTTTTTTTCTTCAAGGTGGGGTGTTTTTTAATGTTGATGTTGGAAGACTCCATGAGTGTGGTCTGTGGCTTTCCTGGTTATGAAAGATTTCAGCATAAACCAACGGGCACTTGCCTAGCGAAATCTGCCTCACAGAAAACTGTCTCCAGTCAGATGACCATTGTAAAGGTCAATGTAAATGCTAGGATTATTATGCAATAGTGATTGAAGAAAGAGATTCCGTTTCAGTGGAAAACTCTTGAAAAGGGAGGGAGGAATTGTTTGTGTCCTGTTCCTGCACTTTATCCCAGAAAAAGTTTATTGGGCTTCCTCCTTTTTCAGACTGGGGTTTTATTGTCTCACAATGTCTGGGGAGGACAAAATTTGGACTTTTCAACACATCCTTGGAAATTGGAGTGTTAAATTCCATACTTGGGGCTCTAGGGAACTAGCAAGGAAGAACACCAGACTCCCTCATTATTTTAATGATTTTAATGGCTTCCCTGAGCTGCTGGGCAGAGGCCTCATTATAGCTTCAAGTCTCTCTGGAGACTGTGCAGGTGCTTTTTTGAAGTTCAGGTGGACAGTGAAGAGTGGTGTTGAAAGCACACCCCTCAGGAGAGCATGGGCTGCTCCCCTGCGCCTTATGTACACACTTAAGGTGTTTCCACTGGTAAAAGCAGAGCAGTGCATGTACCAAATCAAACCAGGAAAACACGGACTGCATCTACTGAATGCGAGCGAACATGCCATGCGGGCCATACATGGTGATGGTTCTTAGCTAGAGACTTTCATTCAAACCCTCACACCTGCCCAGAAGTCTCTAGGACCTCACCTTCACTTCACATTCTGATGTTTTGATCTATAGTTTCTGTACTTCCCTATCTATGTATGGAGAGACTCATTTTGTATGTGTGTGCATACATGCTCATAAACATACGTATGTGTATATGAGATACATATGTATACATCCTATATAATAGCCTATATAATAAAAGTATAATATGCAAATCAACTGAATGGCCAAACGGTGGAGTGACCATCCAGATAACCATCAGGGACCACGCTATAATACCCACTAGTGCCAGGTGGGCAGGACCTCCCAGGTGCTGGAGGGAAGCCAGTGCCGGCAGCTCGGGAAAGGAAGGACTACTCTTGCACGAATTTCGTGCATCCGGCCTCTAATATATATATAAACTAGGGGCCCGGTGCACAAAAATTTGTGCACTCGGGGTGGAGGGAGTCCCTCAGCCCGGCCTGTGCCCTCTCACAGTCTGGGACCCCTCAGTGGATGTCCTATGATGGCCCCAGTCTGCCAGGCGCCTTTTGTGTGTGTGTGTGTTACCACTGGGGACCTGCCCCCAGCTGCATCTGAGGCTCGGAGCAGTCCTCCTGTGTGTGTCTACCTGCTGGGGACCTGTCCCCAGGCACACTGTGGAGGCTTGGAGCAGGCACCCCCACTATGTTGATCTCTCAGACTCTTGCCCTCCCCTGCATGTTGTTCTCTTTTTTGAGCTGTGGCCAGGGCTGGGTGCGGCCTGCCTCCCAAGCTTGCCTACTGCCCATCTTCCTCCAGCCACCAGAAAGCAGATCGGAAGAGC
>PVJC01031768.1:0-20362 GCA_004026665.1 Murina feae | reverse complement strand
CAAAGCCATGGTGGCAGGGCTGAGGCAGAGGCAGTTACAGGTTATCAGGCAGGCAGAGAGCAGTTAGGAGGATCAGGCCAGCAGGCAGGTGAGCAGTTAGGAGCCAGCAGCCCTGAGGGTTCCCCGATTAGAGAGGGTGCAGACCAGGCTGAGGGACCCCCTTCCGAGTGCACAAATTTTTGTGCACTGGGCCCCTAGTGTGTGTGTATATATATATATATATATATATATATATATATATATATATATATATGATCTAATAAAGTAATATGCTGATTGCATCACTCTGCTACATCCCAAGCCATGCCCACCAGCCAATCAGAGTGATTATATGCAAATTAACCCAGCCAAGATGGCAGCCAGCAGTCACAGAGCTAGAGCAAACAGGAGGCTTCGTTGCCCCTGCAATGGAGGAAGCTGCCTGCCTAGGCCAGCTGTAGCCTCTGCTCAAGGCAACAAAGTTTCAATTATAGAAGCCAGGGAGCTGGAGCAAGCAGGAGGCTTGGTTGCCTTGGCGACGGAGGAAGCTGCCTGCCTAGGCTGGCTGTAGCCTCCACTCAAGGCAGCAAAGTTTCAGTTATAGAAGATAAGTAAACTCCAGATATCCGCTTCCAGCCAGCCTCACTGGGAGCTTGGGTCGCTGGGGGCCGTAGCCAGCCTGCAAACAGGCATCAGCCCCTCACCCAGGATGTCCACACCCTCATGTGGTGAAGGTCCCTGCTGAGGGGTTTGACCAGCCTGCAAACAGCCATCAGCCCCTCACCCAGGTTGTCCAGGCACCCCAGCAGATCTCCCACCCTTCAGGGCACTTCAGGGCCAACCAGCCAGCCCCCATCCATGCATCAGACCTCTACCCTATATAATAAAAGTATAATATGCAAGTTTACCCTAACAGCAGAATGACTGGGAATGACTGGTCACTATGACACACACTAACCACCAGGGGGAAGATGCTCAATGCAAGAGCTGTCCCTGGTGGTCAGTGCACTCCCACAGGGGGAGCTTAGCCACAAGCCATGCTGATGGTGGTGGTGGGAGCCTCTCTTGCCTCCTCAGCAGCGCTAAAGATGTCTGACTGCAGTTTAGGCCTGCTTTCCCCTGGCAAGTGGACATCCCCCGAGGGCTCCCGGGCTGCCAGAGGGATGTCTGATTGCCAGCTTAGGCTTGATCGCCTGGGGAGCGGGTCTAAGCCAGCAGGTGGACATCCCCCGAGGGTTCCCAGATTGCAAGAGGGCACAGGCCATGCTGAGGGACTCCCCCCCCACCCCAAGTGCACAAATTTTTGTGCACTGGGCCTCCTCCAGTGTATATATATATATATATATATATATAGAGAGAGAGAGAGAGAGAGAGAGAGAGAGAGAGAGAGAGCGCGCGCCAGGGGCCATCGCAACCGAACAAACAACTGAATGGATGACCAAACAGACTGAGTGGGGTGACCAAGCCAGTGGAGGGTTAGTGAGGGAGGACCAAATGACTGAGCAGGAGGCAGTGTGGCATCAGGGGGGTTAGTGAGGGATGACCAAACAACTGAACAGCAGGCTATGTGAGGCAACCAGGCCAGCAGGGAGGTCAGTGAGGGGTGACCAGGCCAGCAGGGGGGAAGTGGGGGAAACCAGGCCAGCAGGGGGGGGCTGTTGGGGGCAACCATGCTGGCAGGAGAGGCAGTTAGGGGCAACTAGGCTTATGCCAGTCAGCGGGGCAGTTGAGGGTAACCAAGTTGGCAAAGCAGAGGCAGTTAAGGGTGATCAGGCTGGCAGGGAGGCCAGTAGGGGCTATCAGGCAGGCAGGCAAGTGAGCAGTTAGGAACCAGTGGTCCCGGATAGTGAGAGGGATGTCCAACTGCCGGTTTAGACCCGATCCTCCTAAACCGGCAGTAGGACATCCCTCGAGGGGTCCTGGATTGGAGAGGGTGCAGGCTGGACTGAGGGGAACTCTGCCCCCTCCCCCATGCATGAATTTTGTGCACTGGGCCTCTAGTATGTAATTAAAAAAACAACAATATAGCAATCATTTATCATGATATTTTTTAAAACAGACTCTGTGCAATTTCATGTCTGCATGACTTTCCATGGACTTGGATAAGTTTCAAATCATTTTCTATATTTGGATACAAAGTCGTCCCCATCCCTTCACCCACCCCCAGCTAGTATTATCAATAGTAATGCCATTATATCTTAATGTATAAATTTTTTTTGTATTTTTAGGTTTGTTTTTGTGGGATAAATTCCTAGAAATGAAATTGTGTCAAAGTCCATGAACATTTTTACTGCCAAATTGTTTTTAAAGGAATTGTCTACTTGCACTGCCAATAGCAATGTTTGCAAGTGGAGCTGCTTTATGTCAATTAATTTGTGTCATATGGAAATGAGTCATTGACCTGTTCTCTTTTGGACCTGAAACAGTTGGAACTTCATTCAGAATAAACACTAATAAAAGCTGAAATAACTCCAGTGGTTGCGGTTCAACAGTCTCCTATGGCAACTTGCTGCAAATTTTAATAGCCTAAGGGGTTTTGATTTGCCTTCATTTTCTTTTCCCTCTGCTATTACCCTCTCTCCTGGGTTTAAAACATGTTTTCCTGGCTGCAGTTAAGCCATAGTACTTCTCGTTCTGTCTTTGTTGATTAATGAGTATAATTGACCCCTGTTGTCTCTATTATACAAGCCACAGCAATTTGTTTTTATGTAGCAGTTATTTTCTGAGCTGTCACAAAACTGCTCTACAAAGAGAGCTCATTATCAACCTGAAGGAAAAGAATTTTAAGTGATGAAGTGAATAAAGGTCCCTAAGAGAAGGAGGGGGAGGAGAAGCGTTGGCTGTTCAAATGTTCAGGGAAAGGAGAGAGTTCTGGTGGTAGTATAATTATTTGTTGCTTATGTACTCAGCAAGACTTGGTTATCCCTTGAAATTATTAGATTAAAAATGGCTCCTCACAGAGTCATGAAGACTGCATGTAGAGGATTGACTAACGTTGGTCCAAGAAACCATGGAGCATAGCATTTTATGGAGGGAGTTGAAGTCTATGGGAGTTTGGCGATTAGGGACCAAATTCTAGAGAACCCTACTAAATGTCTGCCTGTAGAAGTCGAGGCAATTTCTAAGCTGAAATTTTATCTGAACAGATATTGACCATAAAGAATACCTACATTTCATCCAACTGGCATGCCTCAGCGGTTGAGCGTTGACCTATGAACCAATAGGTCATGGTTTGATGCCCAGTCAGGGCACATGCCCGGGTTGTGGGCTCGATCCCCAGTGTGAAATGTGCAGGAGACGTCCCATCAGTGATTCTCTCTGATCATTGATGTTTCTATCTCTCTCTCCCTCTCCCTTCCTCTCTGAAATCAATAAAAATATATTTAAGAAAATACCTAAATTTCATGTTCTCTCAGAACATAGTTTACTATTTATATACATTTTTTCTTAATTTTTCTCTTCCCCTATGATCTTGATGAGGTTTCCTCAGTCACAAAATTAAGTAAGGAAGCAGCAAAAGTGTAGGAAAGAGAGGAACAGAGGAGATCTTGACTTTGTAACAGAGTCGACCGGCCATACCACGAAATAAAATCAGGTCCTGTAGAAGGGGATCATCTTGTCTTCAGCTGTTCCATTGAGATCTCATCTAGGGAATGCCTTGTCACATAATCTCTGTTTGTCAGTCCTGCCACACATTTCTCCTGGGAGAAGAAAAACACATTAAACACAGAGGAAAGGAAAAAAATCCTAAGCAGCAACAGTGAACTATTAGCAGTGGTGGTTCTGAGTTATGGAATGCAGCAGCTAGAGGAAACTTAAGATCGTCTATTTTTTGAAGTAGTAGATAAAGTCTGTTGCATAGAAGGTTTAATTTACTTTTACCTTGATCCATCTAGTTCCTGGAAGAACTGGATCTAAAATCAGTCTCCCTTCTGGTTCAGTACCCTTCATAATCTTAGGGAACTTCTCGCCAGTGGGAATTCTCCTTTTCTTATACATTAATGTATTTGACCCAAAACAGTTTCAGACAGACTGCTCCTCTGCAAGTGGCAGGTTACAGTAATTGCATGGGAAGTTGAATTACCTTGTTTGGCATACATTTTGTTTTCCTTATGAATATTCGGAAGAAAGTTGGTTTGATCCTTTCCAGAAACATCTGCTGCAAGAACCTCTGGCCGGAGGGGCGGTTCTGGAAAGCCGTGGGGCAAGGGCAGCTAGAAGATGTGCTGGCCCTGTTCAGAACCAGCTAGAAAGAGTACATAGCACCTCAAAACTCTGAGACTTCTTATCTCCTTATGGGAAAGAAGAGAGGACTTGTCAGTCTTCATAGAATGAGAGGGATGTCTTACAAGGAAGGGAGTATCTCTGCCACTGGGGAAGCAGCACATGGGAGGGTCAAGGGCCAATCCCTGGGCCAGAGGAGGACAGCTGCCTTCTTGGTTGATCCCCCCATCTTAGGAAAAGTTGGGTTAATTGTGCTAACTTAATGAAAAGAACATTTTATACTTGTGAGTACAGAAGGAGATAAGAGGCAACCAGTATTTTGAGTTTCTTTAGTAAAGAATTTCTATCACTACTCTGCAACTATGGGACTTAGGAACTCAAGTCCCATGTTAAATGAATTTACAGCTATAAATTTATGACAATATGCAGGGGGAAAATATTCTCAGTCTCTTTTGCATTGAAAATATACTTAAATGTATTTTATATACACTTAAACCAATAAAGGGAGAACACTAAATGAAGAGTATATATATAGTGACATTTTGAACATTTTCAATGAATCCTAAATACCACAGTATTTTTAATTTCTACCCCAGTCCCTTTCTCCACAGGAAATGCAAATACACATAAAGATGTATTTTTCCATCTAGGTTAAGCCATATACTCGGTGTCATTCTTATTTTATAATTTAGAACTGTTTTCCTCTCTCACCTTTTCCCACATCTTGTCAAGGTGGCTATGATGGATATATATTTTAGAGGTGTACCCTCCCCCCAAAATCAAATGAATAAAGAAAGAAAAAACCACTTTGGTAAGATCTGTATCTTATTAAATTTAGCATATATGAATAGTTGTTTTCAAACTCCTCCCTGAATATCATCTATTCTTCTCCAGAACAGATCTACCCATTGCCATGCGCTGGTGTGGGTCAGTTCCACCTTGTCTTTACCTGGTTTCGGGCACTGCATTCTGAAAATAACGGTGCACCTTACCTGTAGGTAGTACTTCACATTTTTCAAAATATTTCATTCGACCCTCATAAAATCCAACATGCTGTCAGGCTTAAGAAAAGGCTTCACCATGGGGGAGCCTATCCTTGCCCTGCTCGTTATTTTAATTAGTGACACTGTGAAGCTGTTCGCTGTCAGTGTTTAGCCTGATTAATGTTGCCCATGTTCTGTCCCACACAGGTTACTCTGGCCAAGACTTTGACTGGGCCGATTATCACAAGCAGCATGGAACTGAAGAAGCACCTCCTTTCTGCTTCAAAAATGTAAGACGTTTGTTTCTTGCTACTCCTGTTACCATCGCTGTTGCTCACCATAAGTGCCATCAATTGTTTTCTATTTATTGAGCAAGAGTAGTGTGCTGCTGTGTTCCATGGAATCCCAAAACTTGCATAGTTTTGAAAGGTCCTCCTTTCAGCTTGTTTATTAGAGTAATTCTGGGAGGTAGTAACAAATTGATTACTGAATGTACAGTGGCTGAAACATGCTATAACTTTAGTTCTCACTGAGGGAAGAGTCCAGGATGTACTGGGTTTCTAGGTGGTTCTTCTCATTGTGGTGAGCCTTGAGCTAGATATGTTTTGGTTTCAGCCCCTGAATCTGGTGAGCAGATAGGGAGAGAAGTCCAGAAGATAACCCTAATTCTAAGCAGTGTAGCTGATTTTGACACATGGTAATCTGTTCCCTTTCTCTTAGTGAGAACCAGCCACTCATCTGCACCATGAATGAGGCTAGGAGATGCCTGGCTAGTTCCCCAACCATGACTCCATACTATAGAAGAGGGAGGACAGACTGGAGGACAGCCAGCACCTGTGCCACCAATAGCTGTGCACTTGCTATGCATAGCTGTTGGTGATCATGGGGTATAATATTGATAAACCCATGAATGGAAGATTCTCTGTACCTGAAGAATTTTCTTAAATATGATCTTAATGTTTTTGCCTTGGATTATTTTGCCAGGATGCTAGTCCAACAATTTTATATTTTGCTTTGCTTACTTTAAGCCCCTACCTTGTTCAAATAGAACTTATTGGCATAGTAATAGGATTTTTGTGACAAATAAAATAGCTGTGTGTGTGTGTGTGTGTGTATGCATGTGCACACTCACACATGTATGTATTTGCTTAGTTATCAGAGTTGGTTGTATTGAGTTTATAAATTATTCATTTGTATTTCGTCACCCTGGGGAACGATGAAAAGAGATGTAGATTAGTATCTCTGATTTAAGAATGAGGCATAAATGTATAGCTTAGTGTGTTGAACACATATTTCATGGTGAAGCTAATTCCTTGTGCTGAGAAAAGACGCAGTCCTCCAGCTGAGGATTGCAGATACTAAGTGGAGAGTGCTCCTGAATCACAGACTTGTTTTCTAGACATGTGCTTCTATTGCTGCTGATTCATTGCCGCCCCACCTATAATTTGTTCTGCAAGGTAACAGAATATGAGACTGAGAGGAGGAAAGGGTTGACTTAGTAGAGAGAAACTCAATACTGAGTGTAAGTCAAAAACAGATTTTGTAGAATTAAGTAGGTTGATTACTGGGTCAACTTGTACTCCTAAATACAGAAGCAAATCAGTGGCAGAATGGAAATCAAAGCTTTATAAATGATTAAATGGACTTTCTACTTGGATGACATAGTCTTTGCACAAAGGCAGTTCTTCTGCAGTTCAAAGAACTGCATGGTGAGTTCTTAGGTGGTTTGAAGGGTTCTGCTGTGTAATCATGCCACCATGAGGATAACGGCCGGTTATCACTCGAGGCTTATGAAGTCCAATGCAGTTTTATTAACCTTTTTACCATGTTGACGTCACTTGTGACAAAATATACTGGCCTCTGGCCTTTCATTCAGGATCATGGAAACACTTCGTCATATACCCAAACCCCTTTACTTTGTGCTTTCCACATGAAAAGAATAAAAATCCTTCCCTGAGTCTTCAGCTTTGGGAAGGAAATCCTCCCATCTCCCCTGGTCCTGCGTTTAAGGAGGAGTTTTTTCTGTGACGCCAAGGCTTCTTTTTATCTGTCCTCTGCTCCCATTCAGCCAGCTGTTGTCCAAATGCATTTTAATAGCGGAGCAAGTAGCCACATCCCCAGGTGGCCTCTGAGCATTAGGATTTAGCTACCCAGATTACATCTGTTCTAGTGAATACATTGGTGTATTTATTAGGGATGCACTTGTTAAAAATATGCCCCCTTTTTTTCTGGCTCCTCATTTATTTAATCGACAGGATTATCTGCCTGTTGACGTATGGGTTGCATTACTGGTACTTTGCTGAATTTTAGTTGCTTGCTACAGTGCTCTTCAGTGGAATTCTTATTATGAGTTCATTTTTTTAATCATGCATCTCGTGTATAGCAGAGGAGAGGTAGTTTAGAAGTGGATACATGGATGACATTTCCCTGAGGATGTTTAACAATCACAAGCAGTTCTGAAATGGATTGACATGGCCAAATATTTCGTAAAATAAACTCACAGGTAACGGTTTTGCCATTGATCTTTCATAAATTACCCTCACACAGAGGTTATGTGGTTGTAGCTTTCCCTTATTAAGGAGGATAAATGGTATTTTAACTTATTTAGAGACTTTACAGGCAGCCAGCCTATCAAGTTGTACTATCAGAAAGAAACTCAATACATGATATGTGTGGATAAGTTAGGATGGTTTGTAGGAAAATAGCCCAGATAGAGTAGTTTTGATTCCTATTTCCAAGGAAATATAAAGGAAAATAGCACATTGGTCTCTTAACATATATTGGATAATTTTGTCTGTTTACATATAGACTTTCATTTCATGTTAATGTATACAAAAAGACATGCAATGTGAGTTACCTTGGTTTCCTTCCATCAGTAACAAAGAGATGTAATCTGTTACTTACAAGAACTTTATCTCAGTTTGTATATTTTCAAACATATATATTTATGTGGTATTGTCATATCTGGTTAAAATTTATAGAAATGGGTGACTGGAAACTTGTATATCGTATTTATTTAAGAGTGAATTTTGCTTCCAGTAATGGCTAAGCTCATACTGAATCCATCCTCTTACAGATAGCAACTAAACACTGGGCAAAATGAAACAGCTACTGAAGGATGTGGAACATGAACAAAAGCAGGCAGATACTGGGGGTAGGGAGGCAGGTGTTTAGTAAAAAAAAAGACCGTGGGATGATCAACCCCAAATTTTCAGATGAGTGGCCAGAGGTCAGACATGGTTGACAACATATGAGATGACTAAAACAGTGATTATAAGATTTATAATCTTCTGGCCTTAATAGAATTTAGGAAACCACAGCTACTGGAAAGTATGAAGAATCACAAACAGGGGAGAGCCAGGAGGAGAAACCACAAATTTTGGGTAAAATCCTTGAACCATGTATTTGCCAGGAAAACTCCAAGCAGCCTAGTGGCTAAGGATTAAAGAACTGAATTAAGATCTGAGTTGCTTCTCTAGAGATAAGTGTGTAGTTTGAGACTAAATCCCAAATGACCCAGAAGTTGGTAGTGGTCAAGTATTTTAAAGTCCCTATTATAACTAAGCTCAATAGTGGAAAGCACTGGATCCCAGCGTGTGGTCCAAAGGCCAGAGCCTTCAGCATCACCTTGTTGGAAATCGTCTTTAAATAAAATGAATCACAGACTTTAGGATGATGTCCAGCAGTCCTATGTTTTTAAAGGCTTTCCAAGTGATTTTGATACCCTCTAAAGTTTTAGAAGCATTGATGTTAAGGAAAATATTCTTCTAATGAATGAGAAGATAGGAAGTGCCAGAACAGAAGTAGAAGTATAAAAAAGGGAAATTCTAAAACTGACAAGCGCAATATCTGAAATAAGCAAATTCATTGAAAGGGCTTAAGAGCAGAATAGATAGGAACAAGGAAGGAGTTTGATATTGAAGACAGAAATTATTCTATCTGAAGAACAGAGAAAAAAAGTTGGCATGGGGTTGGGAGGAAGATGAAGAGAATCTCGAGGGTCTGAGGGACAACCTCATGTGAACTGGAGACCCAGAAGTGGGCACACAAATGGAAGGGAAAAATATATGAAGAAATAGTGATCCTTAATTAACAAAGCAGCTGAAAGATCTAAATTTACAGGTTTGGGGATTTCAATGAGCCCAAGCAGCATAAATACAAAGAAACCCAACATAGTCAAATTGCTGATAACCAATAAACATTGAGAAAAAACTCTTGAAAGTGTCCAGAGAAAAATAATACATTTCAAATAGAGGAAGACAGTTTGAATAATAACAAACTTTTCATCAGAAACAACAGAGGCCAAGAGTATGAACCAACTTCTTTAGAGTGCTGTAAGAAAAAAAATTACAATTCTACATCCAGTAAAATATACTTCAAGAATGAAGGTAAAAACAACACACTTCACCCTAGCCAGTTTGGCGCAGTGCATAGAGCATCAGGCTGCGGACTGAAGGGTCCAGGTTTGATTTTGGTCAAGGGCACATGCCTGGGTTTCAGGCTCCATGCCCAGTAGGGGGCGAGCAGCTGAACGGTGATTCTCTTAAAGCATTGATGTTTCTCTCCTTTTACCTTCATCTCTGAAATCAGTAAGAATATATTTTTAAAAACAATAATACACTTCAACAAAGAAAATATACTAATGACAAAAGTGAAAACTGCTCAATGTCATTAGTCATAGGGAAAACGCAAGTTAAAACCACAATGAGATGCCACTAGACTTACCAATAAGAATGGCTAACATTTGAAAAACTGGCAGTATCGGTTGGGAGGTTGTTTAGCAACTGAAACTATATACACTGCTGATGGGGATGCAAAATGATATATTAGAAAATAATTGGGCAGTTTGGGGGGCAATTTTTTAGAAACATTTATACATTAGAGGCCCAGTGCTTGAAATTCATGCAAGGGGCTCAGCTCTTGTAGCCCTGTCTTCATCTGGAAGGTCATCCGGAAAGACAACCGGTCGTTCAGCTATCCAGTCTAATTAGCATATGCTTTTATTATTATAGATCTACCATATGGTCCAGCAATCCTGTTTCTAGAGAAATGAAAACAGTCTTATAGGCTTCATTTTGTCCCTCCAAAATTCATACTTTAAAGGCCTAACCCCAGGACCTCGGAAGTGACTTGTATTTGGAGTTAGAGTCTTTAAAGAGATAATTAAGGTAAAATTAGGTCCTATGGTGGGCCTTAGTCCAGTGTCCACAGCGTGGAGGAAAGAACATGTGGAGACACAAGGAGAAGACTGCCATTTGCACGCCCAGGAGATGGACCTTAGAAAAAAATAACTCCACTGACACTCTATTCTCAGACTTCCAGTCTCCAGAACTGTGAAAAAATAGATTTCTGTTATTTAAGCTAACAGGTCTGTGGTATTTTATGGCAGCCGGAGCTGACTAATATATTAATGTTCACACAACAACATATGCTTAAATGTTTATAATGGCTTTATTCACAATCACCAAAATTTGTAAACCAGTCAAATGTCTTGCAACTGGTAAATGATGGGCCAACTGTGGTACATCTACATAAACCACTCAGCAGTAGCACAGAAAAAATTACTGATTTGTGCAATAGCGTGAATGATACTCAAATGCCGTTTGCTTAGTGAAAGAAGCCATACTCCAAGGCTATGTAGTACATGATTTCACTTATACGACATGATGGAAAAGGTGGAATTATAGGAGCAGAAAACAGATCAGTGGTCCAGGAGTCGGGAGCCTGGGAGGGAAATGATTACCTAAAGGCCAGTGCAAGGGGTTTTGGAGGTGAAGGGACTCCTCTGTATCGCCATTGTGGCTGTGGCCATATGGCTCTGTGTGTTCTCCTAACAGCCTTGCCCTCACAGCCACTGCACTAAAAAGAGTGCATTTTCCTATATTTAAATTTTTGAAATGTGAATATAGAAAATAAATAAAAATAATCAAAAAGGAGAAAGAAAAAATAAAGATAATTTCAGATAAATGAAAACTCTGGGGATTCATCACCAGGACGCCTGCACTGAGAGACACGTGAAAGGACACTCTTCACGCAGAGACTTGATCTCTGTCTTTTAACGCCCTCAAATGTGCCAGGGTCTGATCTTGGTGAGGAATCTAGGGAAGTAGAAGCAATGGTTAGCATCTCAGTGAATCTGTAGGAGTAAGGATGCACATGTGACTGGAAAGAGATCATGTGTTCATCCTCTCACACATTTAACACATATTATTAGGCACGCTATGTGCCAAGCGGAGCTCCATGAGTGGCGGGAAAGACAAACATGGGAACAGCCTGCTCGTCTGATAGATAAGGTCTGTGTGTGCGATGAGCCTGTGTGCATGTCTGCTTCCTCAGGTGGCCAGCTTTGTTGCTGCACCCTGTCTTGCTGTGGTACCAGTGGCTCAATGTCATTTCTCTTTTTCAGACATCATTCAGCCGGGGTTTCACAAAGAACATGAAGCTTGAAGCCGTAAACCCCAGGAATCCAGGAGAGCTCTGTGTGGCGTCTGTCGTGAGGGTGAAGGGGCGGTTGCTGTGGCTTCACCTGGAAGGTATGCCCTCTTTGTAACCATTCTGGAGAATTTAGGATCCATCCAGCACATCTCAGAAGTGTCCTTTTATGTTCCTTTTACTTTAAACAGCTCTTAAATTATTCAGTGTTCTCAAGTAAGTGAAACTAATCAAATACAAATTCATACAGAGGCTCTCATTTTAATTTAATAATTTCATGAAATGAGATGCTGGAGTGATAATTATGTTTGGAACACAGTGGGTTTTTTTACATCTCTGATTATAAAAGCTAATGTCACAAATTAATATGAGTCACTAAGACTGGTATTTGAGGTCTTGGTTATTATGAAATTTTGGTTATTATGAGGATAGAATTGTATATTTTAATGTGAATAAGACCCTTACTTTGGTTTCTTTCAGAGTTGTTTAATTTTTCCTTAAAACAGTAAATGGAGATAACTTTCTCCCTAAATATACAGGCATGGGAAAAAGTAGGTTTATACTTGTAATACAAATAAATAGTACAATAATTAGTAAATAATTATACAAGAATAAACTGTTTTGCATATTCACAACTATCAACCTACTTTTGCCCACTCTTGTATAATAAACAGGATTTAGGCTTGTTTGTTGGTGTTTAAACTGTTCTTTATAGCTACATTTTATTTACAATTGTACAGATAATTCACAGAATAATGTACTTTGTAAACAAACCTTGATCAAATTTTAAATTTAGATAGAAGACTATATTTTCTAAATGTATTTTCAATGAGAAAGAATTGAAAGGAATTTGATCTCCAAGGTTTTCTCATCTTTCTGTGATTTAAAATACTTAGTTTTTTTGTGTTTGTTTGATTGTTTGTTTTTCAATTTCACAGCACTCAATAGTTAAGTGTTTATAAAAAAAACAGTAAGACTAGATATGAATAATAAAGTTATGTTAGCTTTCCTGGTCTATATTTTAGACCTTTAAACATGCTTGTAACACCACTGGAATAGAAAGTTTGGAAGGTCATAGAATTGCTGCTAATATCTTCATCCTTATTTCATCAGTAAGTAGATCTGACAAGCATTGAAAGCTCTTAGATAGGCCTACCATCTCATCAGCATTACAGTTTGGGAGAGTGGGAAGGGTAGAGAGCAGGGATTTGAGCTGAACATTATAGGTGTCATTAATTCCCAGAAAATAGTTTAAAACATTACCATGGTTTAATATTTCCAATCCTATATAATAAAAGGCTAATATGCAAATTGCCCCCTCAACTGGGAGTTTGACCAGGGGTGGCCCCTGTGGCCTCCCCACCAGCTGGCCCTACCCCCAGTCAGCCCCCCACCCCAATCGGGGGTGGGGCCAGTCGGCCAACCACCTATTGCCTCTCCCCACCAACAGCCCGGCCCCAATTGGGCTAGCTAGCTGGATCCCACTCATGCACGAATTCTGCACCTGGCCTGTAGTTTAAAATAAGAGGAAATTATTAAAAAGTTGATTGCTTTGTTTTTTAAATAAAATGGCCTCTAGTAGAAGTAGCCAAAAGGTAGAAACAGGCATAATAGTGATATTTCTGCAGCCACAAGAATAGTGTGACCTTATTTTCATTACTACATGTAAAGTTGATTCAACTACTCTTGGAAAAATAGGAGCTCCTGAATGATTTTGAATCCCTTAATCAAACATGCTACCTAATACTATGCTAAGCTATATTATGAGATTGGAATCTTGTTTACATTGTTAATTTGAAAACCAAAATGGAAATATTCAGAGCCCATGTATCATCATTATTATTTAGCACATTGTGGTTAAAATTATTTGGCAGTCATAACTTATTTATATCCAAGTTGCTGTTTTTCTTTGGATATAAATTTGTGGATTTATAGCAAAAAAAAAAATACAAGTCAGTTCATGGCAGCTCTTTTGCTTATTCTTCAGAGTGCTTCTATTCTGTAATAATGAGTTAGTTAGCCTTGTGCAGCAGGTCAGAAACTGAATTATCCATTTTACCAGGCCTTGCACATTTAAAGAAAAAAATTTAAGTAATCTGTTCACTATCATCTACCTGGAATTATTGGTCAAAATTATGCATTTATCTCATCAAATAAAATTAATTCCACTCAAACTCCTTGAATGGTCTTAAATTTTGTGGGTTTTTTTGTTTATTTTTGGTTTGGGCCATTACTGAACATTTACTGTTTGATATAATAGCAAGCTTGTTGGTACTTATTTCCCATTATTTCAGTTTTATGTAATAGTGTTTTCTTCCTCAGTTCTGGGAACAAAATGTTAGAGATTCACTACGGTCACTTTGTGCCTGTTGAGTACTTTTATGATGACGGTGATGCTGATTATAGACCATTTATTTGACAATTTGAATTCATAAAGTACTTCATAACAATTTATCAGTTATATTTGTTCATTAAATTGATTTGAAGTATTTTCAACACATGGCTAATTGACCACTTGTAGGTCATTAAAAGGGTGATTTTTATTTAATATTTCACTTCTCTTGAAGTCAGGTCATTCTTTAAGTGTCTATAAAGGAGCCGATGTTGAAGGGGGAGCAATGAATAAAATACATGAGATTTGTGTAATATTATTTTAGGTGCATATTTGGAAAGAATCTCAAGCTCTCACAAGCTGCTGATAGTGAGCAAGGGCAGTTTCTGATGAAGGGGCTTTGTGTTTTGGGAGGGACATTGTCCTGCTTTCTCTATGGTAATACTTTGCTCTAGGTAATCGTCTGTACCATCCTGAGCATTCTATCTAATAAAGAGGGAATATGCTAATTGACCCTCACATCATCACAAAGATGGTGGCACCTACAGCCAATAAGGAAGGAATATTCTAATTGACTGTTCCACCCTCAAAGATGGCGGCACCCACAGCCACAAGATAGCTGGTAGGGGAGAGCAGTTGTGGACAATCAGGCTAGCAGGGGAAGGGAGTTAGGGGCAACCAGGCCTACAGGGGAGGGCAGTTGGGGGTGACCAGGCTGGTAGGGGAGGGCAGTTGGGGGAGATTGGGCTGGCAGGGTAGTGGTTAGGGGGTAATCAAGCTGGCAGGCAGGCAAGCGGTTGGGAGCCAGCAGTCCCAAATTGTGAAAGGGATGTCCGACTGCTGGTTTAAACCGGCAGTGGACATCCCCAGGGCGTCCCAGATTGGAGAGGATGCAGGCTGGACTGAGGGACACCCCTCAGTGCACTAATTTTGTGCACCTGGCCTCTAGTTATCTATATAATATAAATGTTAACCTCTAGTATTGCTGCTATAAACTGCCTCACAAGCTCATTTTTCTGTCTGCGTTCTCAAAATCCAAGTCACTTCACATACAGTTCATGTCATTTTCTCCTGAAACAAATAGAGTGCGGGCATTCTATTCATCTCTCCAAGAGGGTTTACATCTTTGCATTGCCTTCTTGGTTTCCCTTGTCCCATTATTATCAATACTATAGCCCCAGCGCACGAAATAGTGCACGAGTAGGATCCCTAAGCGTAGACTGAGATCAGGGCCATCTTCCACCATTTACCAGTCCCCAGTTCTGCCCTGCTGCCAATACTCATCCTGGTTCCCCATTCATCATCTGGCAATCTGTCAGAGCCTGCAGGCCTATGGGGAGGGACCAAGATGTCGGCTGTTCCACCTGCTCACCCATCTCCAGTCCTGCCCCACCACCAACACCCACCCCACCACCAATACCCACTCTGGGTCCCCATGGTTCCCTGTTCGCCATCCAGCGATTGGAGCCTGTGGGCCAGGGGGCGGGACCAAGAGATCTGCCTTCTGCCCACTCACCAGGCCCTAGTCCTGCCCCACTGCCACCAGCCAGGGTTTCCTGTGGTTCCCCATTAGTCCATCCAGCAATTGGAGCCTGCAGGCTTGGGGGAGGGACCGAGATGTGGTCAATGCACCTCATAATGACTGGTCAATTGGTTGTCTGGTCGTTATGCCTTTATGGTTGCTGGCCTTTTATTATAGAGGCTGATTTTCTCATTTAGAAGAGATGCAGTGGCTCCACATTCCTGAATATGAAGTATTTTAGCTGAGGCAGAAATGCCTTTTATGTCATAAAATGTATGACAGCCAACAGGCTTCATGTTTGTTAAGTTATTTAGCTCTTTTACTTGTTGCCACTACGGTAATAATTTTTGTGGAGAGCTTTAGAACATGAGCACCAGAACCTGGCTTTGAAATTTGGAGCACTGTTATAAATGAACACAGACAGAAGATTCCTGATGAGTGCTTGTGCATTTGGAGCGTAGGGAGAGAAGGGTGTCCTGTAGGCTTTGTTACCCAATGCTTTCAGTTCCATGTGTAAAACATAGTGTACACACTTCAGTCTGTGAATCTGTGTGATGTATAGCTTTGGACAGTAGTTCTTTAGAGTCCAGGATCGCATCCTTCCCCATGAACTTCACGTTCCACATTGACAAGCACAGAACACGCACGGCCCAATTCACATGCGGCTCTGGTGACAGCCAAAGTGAGCAGCATGTGGACGCTTGAAGCCTGTGTGCCTCCTGCAGAGTTTCCATGTAGGCATTTCAACACAGGCTTTGCGCTCTCCTTTTTCCTTCTTAAGAAATGCAAACTCTGTGGAATTGTCCAGTGCCAGTTTTTTATTTATCTGACTTTTTTCTAAGTTTCTTGGCTGCGATGAGATAGGCCTTGGCACGCGGTCTTCTGCTGGTGTCCTTTTGTCCACTTGCTTTATGTTTTAGGCATCACTTCAGATGGGAACGCAGCTCAGCACTTTGCAGGACAGTTCCCTGACCAGGCCAGGCTTGCAGGGCCATATCCTCGCCCTCTTCACCTGCAACTAGCAGTGTCCTAACCCACTTACATCTGTGCTATTAGGATGATGGCAGCCGGTGCAGGCCTTTTACTCCTGGAGCATGGACTTTCTTTCACATAATCCCATTTTTGCCCTTGTCTTTTTCTTGTTTTCAGCCATCTCCTGGTGTTTCCTACTCTTAGTTGCTCTGATTCCTCTTTTCTAGAGAATAAACCTCTAACCACCAGCCTGGGTGGAGGTGTGACCTGCTGTGCAAAGTCGTCAGTGGGTTGAGAGGTCTAACGGCTTCTTGGAGAGACTTTCAACCAGCCTTTTCTCAGTTGAGCCCCACCCATCCCTTCCCTTCACTCCACTGTCTTTCTGGCGGCTGGCAACCTGAACTGGCTTGCTTCTTGCCTTCCTTGTCCTCTCCTCTGTACTTTGCAGACTCTCAGCTACTTGATGAATGAATAAATGAGGTAATATATTAAGTATGGTTAATGGAGTTTTATGTCTGAGTCTCTTGTGGCACAATTTGATTCTATGTCAGACATAGGGATGAAGGCCAAAACCAGGGTAGACATCAATAAATATTTTGAAAGAGGGATTAGATTCCTGGAGCATAAACTTTTAACCAGGTGATCTTATTAGAACTGAGGAATGTTGGCATGCCTAGCGTGATCCCCAAGTTCAGCACATTTTTTTACATTTGCGCTAGGATAGAGATTCTAATGAAAGCTGTACTTGCATATGTATATGATTTTTTTATGCCACTTCAGATGATTCATGGGCCCTCTCAAAACATTCTCAGATGGACTCCCTCTCCTCTCCCCCCAATCTAAACTCCTGCAGGAGATTCTCAGGATATATTAATAGACTAGAGGCCAGATGCACAAAATTCATGCAAAGGGTCTTGGCCCTCGAAGCCCTGGCTTTGTCTGGAAGGTCATCTGGAAGGTCGTCCAGAAGGATGTCTGAAAGGTTGTTTGGCTGTCCGGTCTAATTAGCCTATTACAATTTTATTGTTATAGATTTTAGATTTGTGCTCTCCGGTGTGTAGCTTCTAGTCACATGTGGCAATTTTGTTTTAAAGTAACTAAAATTAATTTACGGTTCCTCAGTTGCACTCTCTGCAGTCAGGTGCTCAGTAGAGAGGTGAGGCTGTGGCCATCATCCCGGACAGCACATTTCCCCATGCAGAAAGTTCGTTTGAACAGTGCTGTTCTAGATACTCACATGAGTCAAAAGTGAGTCCCGCAGGCCTGTTGGAGACCCAGAACTCAGTTTTTCTTGTAATGCGGGGGCAGCAAAATGCAAGTAGCTCAATGCCAGTCTTTACATTTCAGCATTAAATACCAAGAAGAGATGAGGTTTTAGGACCCTCAGAATTTAAAAACTGGAAGTACAGAAACTGGAGTAGAGTCCACTCTTGACTGACATCAGGCAAGAAAGCATAATTGGTATCTCAAGCAGAAAGGGACTGTATCAGGAAACCAGTTGCCTATAAGATACTTGAGAGGGATGGAGGACAGGGGTCATGAGCCCCACAATGGACTATTATAAGGCCACTGTGGGGTCCCATGGGCAGGAAGCCACAATCGGTGGCTTGCCCCTGGCTCCAGTCCCTCTCACAACTCCAGTTTGTGAGGAAACACTAGGGCTGCTGCAGCACCCCCAGAGAACCTTGGAGCTTCGGAATAGAAATGGACACACCAAGTCCAGCTGCTAACACTCCAGGGCCTTGCTTGCCAGCAGGAGCAGCAGCAGGGAGGTCGCCTCTGCTTCATTCTGTCCTTTGAAGCTCACATGAGTAGATAACAGTGGTGGAACCTGTTTTGAACTCAGTGCACTATCATGTATGGTCATCTGGGAATTAATTTTGAGATCCCCAGCCCCTGCAGGCGGAGAGGAAGGTGGGCTGTGGTGCTGAGAGCACCACTTAATTGTAAAAGAATCTGTGTTGTGTGGAAATCAAACATACAAGATCTTAGGTTCCCTAATGAAATGTTGGAGGCTTATTCTCTTCAACAAGGTAGCCCATAAACAGTAAGTTTCATTTTTAACATTAAGGAACAAAGCTAGATATACATTGTTAGCTCTGCTCACGTCAGTGGATAAACGGGAGGCATTTTCAGTAACGACTCACACCCCTGATATGACGGGTGTCATGCCCCTTCCCCTTAATAATTTCCTTTCCTATCTCCATTTGCCCCTCACATTCAGGCTTCCTCTTGTGAAGAAGTGTAATATACATTTCCATCCCTTGCTTTGGTTGTTTTTGTTTAATGAAGATGTTTTCTTTTCATGTAAGTTCTTCCACAAGCATGTGCAATTCCCCACCTCTCGGAGGTCTTAAAAATGTCCTTTGCAACATTTGACCTACATTGATCCCTTTTCCAAAGTCTCCCCTGTCTTTTCCGGAATACCAGCTGGGTAGCTTTCTCTTCCGCACTGAGGTTTCCTTAGATGAGGTTCTTGTTTTTACCTTTGTACTGCTTTCCTCACATGTAAAGGTCAGAATTCTTTGGACCCTTTCTTCCCCAGTGCCCATACAATCTCACCTTTCTCTGTGCATCAAGTAGCAGTTCTGTGCTGACAAATCCATATGCCCACTACCCCTGGCAGTCACAGGCATAGCCCCAGGTTCGTCCACCTGCAAAGCACCTCTGTGTGCACATCAGCTTGGTACAGACGTCACTGTGTTGCCCCTGTGTTTGCTCTTCTCTTGGAGTTTTCAATCTGCCGTGGTGGCACCTTCGGTAGCCCAGTGCCCCTCAGCAGCTCTGTCTCTTCTCGCTACCACTCCCCAGTTAGGTCTTCATCCCTTCCTCTTAGGATTTCAGTGGCCCCCTACCTGCTTTCCCTATCATCTTCATGGGCTCTAGGAGCTGGCTTTGTAAAATACAGTCATTGCCTTTCTTCTAACATGTGTAGAGTCTGTATTTCTCACGGAGCCAAGACACAAATTCTGGCTTTCAGCAACACCTCCCGACCTACACACCTGCTTCCTAGATGCGTGATCGTGAGGAGCTTTTTAGTTTAAAGTCTGTTCTTATTTGTACAGCACTATAAAACGTACATAACAGTGGGTTCTACCCTGGAGGATGGTTGTGGAGATTGGCTGAGAGAACTAATGTCTATAAAGTGCTCAGAGTTGTGTTTGGCCCAGTAAGTGGAGGTGGGGAGGAGCGAAAAGAAAGGCAGTGCTCTTCCTTGCAGCTCTACCTCCCTGCACAGAGCCTGTGCTCCGTCCGAATAGACCACTCAGGTGTCTGTCAACATCCTGTTACTGTGGTTGGTGCTGTGAGCCACTGCACACGGCTGTGCTCCCGTCCTCGCCGATAGCCGATCGTGTAGCACGGTGTTTGCACACGAGTTCATGGGCTCACTCAGTGTTTGCTGAACCGACGTGAGGAATAAATAAAACCTGTGGTCCTTTAATGAGAAAGTGATGTGGGATACAGCGGCCCCTTAAGAATGGCTGTTTTGCGAACCAAATTTTGAAATGACAAAAGAGGTATTTTTACACTTGTAAGCTAAAATCTGAAGACTTCTTCTTTTTTTTTTCCAATTTAAATTTATCTTTATTGTTCAGATTATTACAGTTGTTCCTCTTTTTTCCCCTCATAGCTCCCCTCCTCCCATTTCCCACCCCATCCTCTGACCCCCGCCCCACTGTCCGCATCCATAGGTGTACGATCATTGTCCATTCTCTTCCCGCACCCCCAACACCCGTTACCCCTGAAAATTGTGAGTCCACTCCCTTTCTATGCCTCTGATTCTATTCTATTCACCAGTTCATTCTGTTCTTCAGATTTCTTATTCACTTGATTTTTAGGTTCACTTGTTGATAGATATGCATTTGTTGTTCATAATTTTTATCTTTACTTTTTCTTCATCCTCTTCTCAAAGGATAC
>PVJC01031767.1:0-20356 GCA_004026665.1 Murina feae | reverse complement strand
GCCGACAGAATGCTGCCTCACCAGCATCAAGCTCCCGATGAATCACATCAAAGGCCTCCCTGCCTAGTGTGGCCCCTTCCAGCTGGGGAAATGGGCTCATTAAGGCAGGGAGAGTACATTGTTTACATTAGGACGTGCGGACCTTCGGCTGGCCTGCCCCCCCTCACCCAGCACTGGCTCAGGAGAGCCCTCCACTTGCCCCAATGGCTCCTTTGAGGAGCGCTGTGACTGCCCACTCCCAGCTCTCCTTCCAACACTAATTAGGTTGTTACCAATTGAGCAATATCTGGGGCTCGGGTGGAGACTAGCAGGGGGACTGTCAGCAAAGCCTCTGCCTAATTGTGTTGATTAAGAGGTACAAGGCTGGAAATGTTGCCTTCCTTCAAGATCAAGTCCCTGTGCTTGCGGGGGGCCTTGGTTTTCTGGGCCAATTTGTTTGTGTTGACCTACTTGCTCAGAAAGGGCAAATTTCACAGAAGTTGCAGCCTAGATGCTGTGCTCCTGCAGCCTGACCCCCAGGACCCCCAGATGGGCTGAGGAAGGCGGCCATAGATCTGGCTGTCAGAGGTCAGCGCGAGCAGGGAAAAGTTACACCAGGGCAAATGGCACTAGGGAGAAGGCACAGTTTGGCTATTCCCAAACCATCGATGGTTGCAGCATCAACATTGACTCTCCATCTATTTAAAGTTTACTATGGACCATTATTGTAAAGAGAAAGCACGTTGTGTGTGCCATACTTAATCCTGACCTTGACCTTGACACAGGGATTATTGTCCCCTTTATGTGTGTGTGTGTTGGAAGAGACAGGCTCAGAGAGGTAGTCATGTACTCAAGATCACACAGCCAGTAGCAGCTGGTGGAGCCGGAATTGGAACCCAAGTCTGCTGGCTCCAAAGCACAGGCTCTTGACCAGTGCTCTCTACGGGGCCTCCCTGGCCCCAGCAGTCCCGTCTGTGCTGCCCTTGGCCTTGCTCATAGCTGCTTAGTCATGCTGCTTTCCTTTCTGCTCCCTCCCTGATTGAAGGGCTTTGACAAATGCCATTCTTAGATCTGCAGCCCTGGACCCCTCCCCATCCTGTAGATTCCACCTAATGCCGCTTCCCTGAGGAAGACTTACCCCCCAGTGGGATCAGGGTTCCCCGCTTGTGACTCCTCAGAACATCTTTTCCTTGGGGCTGTTCTCACATATCTTTATTTGTAGAAATCTGTGTCAACTTCGTTTCCCCTGCAGGCTATGAGGCACAGGAGCAGAGACAGAGGGCTTTAGTTACACTTGTATCCCCAGTGTTGGGGACAGGAGACCCCACAACTACTAGTATTTGCTCCTTTGTTCTTGGATTAAAGGGGTTCGTTTGCCTGCATGCATCCAAGCCCAATCAAACCAAACTTTCTCTGCAGCAGAGAAAGTAAAGGTTTACTGAAGAAGTGGCGCCACGCCCAGAGTCACAGGTGAGCCTGTGCTCAAAGACCTGGCTCCCCATGGCTCCCAGGAGATCTAGGGGGAAATCATGAATCATGGGGACTAAGTGAGTCAGGGCGCTGGTTAGGGTGGCTGTCTCTACTGGTTGATTGGTGCTACGATAGTTGATCCTTGCATCTGGTCCTGATGTCAGCCACGGCGTGGTTCTGTCCGATCCACATTCCTGGTCCTGAAACACAACTGAGGCCTGGATGTTATCTTCCTCTGTGGTCAGTAGACCTGAGGCTGTGTTCCTGAGTTTAATACTGACCAGGACTTCATTGTCCCTCGGGCTTATGATTAAGGAAGTAGATGTGCCGGGAGGGGGAGCAGGTGAGTCAGGGTGCTCTTTAGGCTGGACGAGGCCAGTGTGAATCAAAAGGAAAAGAGAAGAAAAGGTCAGAATAAAGAAAATCGAGGTTTCTGTGCATTACACTTTCATCTCTGGGAAGTGGTTCTGTCCTTGCTGCCTCTGGGATTCTCTCTGTGGCCTCAGCATCTTAGTTCTTCTTTGTCTCTCACTTGGGCTCTGGAGGTGGGTCCCGTGCTGACGGGGGATCAGGCCTTTGTCCCTGACAGGAGAGGCGGGGGCAGTCCCTGGCAGTTCCTCTGGACTCTTTCACTGGGGTTTGAACAGAGGCCTGGGATCTGACACATCTTTAGGCTGTGACCCATCGTCTCCTTTGACCGAGACACCTTTGCCCCCATGCGACTTGGCGACCCCTCACATAGTTGATGCCTTGGCTGGTGAGAGAGAACTTGCGTGCTGACATTCTGCACCATGAAGGTCTTTGCCCAGCTCAGGCAGAAGAGACTGATGTTACTAAGTCAGCTTTTAAACTGGACAACATTCTTGACATTGGGGTGGAGAGGCCTGATCTAGAGAATCTTCTTCCCTCTTGTTGAGCATCTCCAAGCAGTAACTTTGGAGCAAAATGACTCGACTTAAAAGCCCGGGGCAGTTGCTCATGATTCTAATAACCATCCGGAATTAGATCACTTCACATTCACCTGATTTCTCCCCTCATTCATCTTCTAGTCAGGTCATTAGGAACCCACGATTCTTCCCCCACCCTCAGCATCCTATTACTTATACATGATACACATTTCTCTGTTGAGTCCCTGGAAAACGGTGAAATGGAAACAGAGAATGGGCTTTCTTCCTGATGACGGCCCTGGAAGCAATCTTTTCTTTGTCCACGGATTCACTGGGATTTTAAAACTTCCACTACCACCACCAACAAAATGCCAGAGGGCTCCTTCCTGGGGTCCCAGGGGCCGCGGCTCCGTGCGAGGGGGTGGGCGGAATGTTACTCAGCTCCTTCTGTGGCCCCGAGTAGGGCTTTGGGGTGGCACCCTGTTGATGTGGCCATATTGTGTAAGAGACATTTTAATGCGCCCGTGTGACAGGTTGGAAAGCCACCATTGCCAGATGACATTTATCTCTATTGTTAGTTTGGTTTTCCTGATGCCAAAAGAAACACATGCTCAACTGGAAAAAAATTCAAACTTACAAAAATACATAATGTGGAAGTGAGCGAAGGGAGCGTGCCTCATAGTCCTCCCCCTCTAGGGATGACAGCTCTGTGGGTGACGCTCTAGACTTTTTCTATGTATATGCAAACATAGCTAAGGATACACTATTGGACAGAATTATTTTGTTATTTAAAAACGTGGGTCCCAGGCATCCAGGATTCACACTCCATTTCTTAATGACACTAAACTTTTGGGGCTGATGGCTTGATTTGGGGTTAAGAATTAGGCAAAAGATGTTCATCACACACAATGCTGGTCATAGAGAAGATGAAATAGTGATGAATAGTGTCGTGTTTAATCCACATCAGAAATGCCTCATCTCCTGCAGGCTCCCTAAGTCTCCCGTGAGCGGCTACCTCGCCATGCTTTTTTCGTCATGCTTTTTTCTCCATGCAGCCTCATGTGGCTCCCAATATCAAGGCCTACGGATCTCAAATGTCACTTCCCCTGGGGCCCCCACTCTGGATCCCTCTCAGCCTGCTTCCAAAGTCCAGAAATGGGCCATGTAGAAAGAGCAAGTTGCCTTGGAGGTGGGCACAACTCTAACATTTCCGGAGTTCCACCTTTTTCCTCTGAGATTTGTGTCCTCGGCTATGATCTGACTGTTGGTGTCCCCACCAGCTCCAAATTCCTATGTCAAAATTCAACACCTCCCTCTGACCCCCATGTAAATGGTGTTAGGTGGGGGGGGGGCCTTTGGGAGGTGACTAGGTGGTGATTAGGCCCCTCATGATGAGATTCATTTTATAAAAAGGTCTGAGAGAGCTCCCTCTCCCCTTCCACATGTGAGGACATACAAAGTGGTGCTGGCCGTGGACCAGGGAGAGAGCTCTCACCAGAGCATGACCTTGCTGGTGCCTTGGTCTTGGGCTTCTAGCCTCCAGAACAGTAAGAAAGTAATTTCTGTTGTTTATACATCACTAGTCTGAGGTATTTCATTATGGCAGCCTGAATGGACTAAGACAGTTCAAGGCAATAGACACCTTTGTTTCCAATGAACTTCAACGTCACATTTCAAAAGTCTGTCTAATATGCAGGGCTAAGATAAATGATATTTGGTCTTGGCTGCAAGGACCTGATTTTTCACCTCTAAGTTTTAGTCGTCGCATCGAAGTATTAATTTAATACATCGAATGGCAGAACAGATGAGCTCACAGTGCCCAGGATTTTCTCCAGGAATGAAAAGTATTAACAGGAGCAACAACAAAATAAGATAAATGATGTGCCAATCAGTACGTTTGTGAAGTACTGTGTCTAATGAGTGTGATAGCTGATCTTCCTCCAATATGTCATTGCTCAAGTGAGAGACATTCATTGTCAATATTTCACGGCATCAGACCAGGAACAAGTCCCCCTGAGTAGCAGAAGGAGCTCACCTCACCTCTAACATCAGTTGGGCAGGTCAGCTGCTCTCTCTGAGCCTCAGCTTTTGCTTTGGTGGGATGGGGTACAAGCATTGCTCTGCTATCTTCTCAGGGTTCTTGTGGAAGTCATATGAAGTACTAAGGTCACAGAGGTGGACAGCAGATGTGTGTCCAGCATCCAAGTACTTTTCCTACTTGGGAGGTGGGTGGGAGGGGAAGCTCTGCCTCCCATACAGGGAGGGAAGGGGGTCAGGTGCCCACGTGCATGGGCATGAGCTCCATGCTCAGCCAACTAGATGCTCTTTCTCGGTGCAGTGATTCTGGACTGAGTGATGCCCAGAGGTAGGGGAGTCAGTAGACCTGAGGCTTCATCCGTGGGGCCAACAGGTGGAGATGGTGGTTCCAGGAGGGGCAGCGATGTGTTGTTCTACCCAAGTTCCTCTCGGCTTCTGGGTTTCTACCTGCTTTTGAGCCACTTCTCCCCGTGGGTGCTGTGAGCTACCTGACACCCTTCCTTTGCTGCTGAAGTCACCTACCATTGGCCTTATTTTCAATGAAGAAACCTGGCCTGGAGAGTCCTCTGTGAACCGCGCACCTGTGCAGGGTTTCTTTCTGTGGGATGTGGCCCAGTGGTTCCTCCCCTCTGCCCCGCCCCTGAGACCCCGAGGCAGTCAATCATGTGGAATTTGGGTGTGAGTGGTTCTTCAAGCTGGAAGGGACTCAGAAGTCACAGTCTTGGTCCTGCCTCAGAATCTATCCAAGGTCTTCTTTTAGAAAAAGTACACAGCTGTGTCTATGCTCTTCCTCTTGCGGGTCCCAGAGTTCCTCCCAGCTAGGTAATCGGATCTTTATGCACAGGGATAGTTATTGCAGCATTGCTTATAATTTAACAATATAGAGCTAGGCCTGATGGCCCAAAGGAAAAATTAGGCTAATGATTAAGTAAGCCATGGCTCAGCTACATGGAAGAATATTATGTAACTGCTGACAGTGATGTTTGGGCCCTGACCAGTTTGGCTCAGTGGATAGAGCGTCGGCCTGCGGACTGAAGGGTCCCAGGTTCAGTTCCAGTCAAGGGCATGTACCTTGGTTGCGGGCACATCCCCAGTAGGAGGTGTGCAGGAGGCAGCTGATCGATGTTTCTAACTCTCTATTCCTCTCCCTTCCTCTCTGTGAAAAAAATCAATAAAATATATTTTTTAAAAAAAGCAAGAAAGTGATCTTTGGGCAGGGATTTTTAGTTCCATGAGGAAATAGCTATGTTACAAGTTAGACCTGCCTAAGCAAAAAGATAAAAGAAAACCTGCCACAATCTTTATAGGGCAGTATGGTGTGTTGTTGTTATTGTTTTGAAACAAAGTGCAACTTTCTTTTCCTTCTTTCTCTTCATGATATTCCAGTCAATCAAACTGGTTTGTGTGTATAGAGACGTTGCATCAAAGTAATCATGGGGAAATGCTGACTGGTAGGACAGGGGCAATTTGAAGGGCAAGCATAGGGCTTGAATAGATGTGGGCTAATTATTTCCCTCTGGGCTTTCTGCCCCCAGTGGGGTAGCTGCCACCAGTGAATGTGCAGAGGAAAGTGTCGTTTGCTGTGAAGGTTGAAGACCAGGCTTGTCCCTAGTTCTGAGAACGTCTATCAGGCTGTATGGCATGATCTAGGTACTTTATGATTTCCATATATGACCTGTTATTGAAATGAAACCAGTGCTTGAAATACACTGTTTTCCAGCTTGTAAATAGTATAGATCAGAAAATAATAGATTTCTATATAATATATATAATCTTCATTCATTAAAAATTACATATTTTTAGTCTTTAACTTTTAAAAAAAACACTTGCCATGAATAGGTAGGAAATATTCATTTATTAGTTCATTCATTTGTGAGTGATATATTTACTGAGAACTGAGCTGGGAACATGCTTCATTCACTTGCATCATTTCCTAAGGTCAGAAGCTTCTGGAATTTGTTCAGGCTTAGTCTCAGCTCTTTCAGGCTTTTGAACTCTGGTCTTTGCTCAGCTGTTCCAGCTTTTTTTGGTCTGCTGGAGGGGTTTTATCCTCCCTTCTCCTGGTGCTTAGCTGAGAGGGCAGTCCACTTAGGCTAAGTTATCCTCCCAGAAACCCTGGGGAGAGTCTTCACCCCACCTACCCTCAGCTTTCGCAGAGGGCAAGTTCTGCCAGCCACCGCCTTCCCCTTCAGGTGTGTACTTCGAAAGACTCGGAGGCCCATTTTAGTCCAGTTCAGTCCATTAAACAGGATGTTTCCCTGAGCTGAGGGTGGGGTTGAGGTGGATATAAAAGAAGGTAAGGATCTCTAAGCATTTTTGGAGGAAAGACAAACGTACAAGCAGTGAGGTTCTATGAAATGCTCAAAGGACACTTCTTGGCCCTCCGCCCCAGCAGGCTGTTGCCACTCTTGGCTAGCGGTCATTAATCAGTCATTCGTTAATTTATTTTTTGACAAACCTACTGTGTGTTGGGCAGGTTCTGTGCAAGCCCTGGTAGGCCAGGAGTGAAGAAGAGTCAAAAGCTCACAGTCTTGCAAGGAAGATAAGATGTGCATAAATGACTGCGTAATAAAATGGAGAAAGTTATATTCCCTGAATTTCTGCTGATTCCACTTCCTTATTAGCTCTTAACATATTTTCCTCTTCATTTACACTGCCATCTCTTTTCTCTTTTGGATGACTATGTAAATTTCCTAACTCACCTTCCTGCCTTTAATCCAGCCCCGCATTTTTATCACATGGATTTGTCTAAAATCTAGACAAGTCCTCTCTTGTTCCAAATTCTCCAATCTCTACACATGGTCATCCATGAGAGGGCCTCCCCCTCCCCTTTTTAGCTAGACCTCTTGCCCCACCTGTCTCTATGGCATTTGTATGTGTGCCTCTGTGTCTTTGTACCTGTCATTCCTCTTCCTGCTTGTTCTACAAGACTTGATTGTCCTTTAAGACTCAACTCATGTACGAAATCATCTGGAAAAACTTTCCTGTCCTCTTCATTCATTCATTCATTCATTCATTCATTCATTCATTCATTCTTTCATTCACTCAACAGCTCTTTAGTGAGTATCCACTATGTACCAGGCATGATGCTAGGAATATGAAGGTGAATAAAACTAATAGGGTTGACCTCATAGAGCTTCAAGCTGAGTGGTGGACAGAGATGATCATTAAACAAGTTTACAAATAAATGTAGGATGATAAATTGTGGTAAGCAGTATGAAGAAGGAGAATGCAGGGTGCTCTCAGAGGTATAGTCAGGGCTCTTCTCCCAGAACATTGTGTAGCCACATCCCCTACTGGGTGCCAGCCTCTCACCTTAAGGAAAGGGGCTGACAAAGGTGCAATACAGCAATAATGGTTTGGCTTGGTTTTGGCTCCATGTGTTAGGCTGCTGCAATGGTCTCTGGGGCTGTGAGAGTGTAATCCTAGATTCTATCTACCTCACAGTGATCTTCCTGAATTGCCTCCATCTTCCTTGGCTACAACCCCCAATAGCCATGTCGGTACCATGGTTGAATGTATCAGAATGGACACTTCACCCACATTTAGAGATTCAGATTCTCTCTTCTCAGAATTTGAGACTCCAAGATTCTAGTACAGACTGGAAAAGCCTCTAGAATAGGCCAAGGAGGAACTATGGAGCAAGGGATGGCCATTTCCTTCTGCCTTGGGAACTGAGAAGCAGATGTGCTGTGAAGAACAGAAATGAGACACAGAGGAAGGCCTATCTCAAGATCTGGTGCTGTTCGAGTTCCGGGAGATACTCATACATCGTTTAAGTGATTTTTTTCTGCTGCCTAGGCTTAGCTTATGTTGATTTCTCTATGTCTTGCAGGTTAAGAATTCTAGCCAAACAGATCCCAGACAGACAGTCATTAATGCTGGCACGTTGATGTCACCTAAGCAAAGACTTGAATGGACCTACTCAAGGCACATCAACCAATGGAGTCAGAGGGATAAGATTGGCAGCTTCTTGGCTGACCTAGAAATGTTTCTTGGATAGTTTTAGCATCTTGTGCACCCCAAGTCCATTCCAAAGTGAAATTTTCCAGAGAGCTGTTAATAAACCCATCAGTAACTAGTCTTCTGGTTCAGTGGTTGCTTGTTACTTATTTATACATCACCCATGTTTACATAGGTGGAGCCTTACGTTTTTTGGGAGGAGGGGTTAACTCTGTAGCATATATGGTCTTGTTCTAATCCCTACAGGGGTATTGTTGTTCTGTGGATCCATTGTTTGCCAAATCAAATTTGTGCCTTTCTGTTTCTTTCCTTTTTCAAAACAAACAAATGAAAATTCCCCCTCCTATATTATAAAGAAAATGCTTTTCTAAAAAAATTGGATTTTTTAACAGACCCCTTATGATTAAAATTAGCTGCCTTTGACTTCTGGGATTTATTCTCCTCTTGGGTTAATTTTAGCTCAACGGTGGCAAAATAAATCTCCTAAAAATCACACTTCCTTTCACAGTCTTGGAGAAATAAATGCTAAAACGAGCCCTATTTAAGTGGCCTTGTTATTTCTTCTACTTGATTTGCACAGCTTTCGTCTTCTGCTTTTTTCCATACAAACCACAATACAAAGGTCACAAAAATCTCTTGACTTATTTAAATGTGGTAATAGCATCATTGACGCAAACATGGGGTTAACCCAAATGTTTCATAGTTTGGAGATTTTCAACTAATAAGAAGAATAAAGTTCTGTACTTGGGGAAAGATTAAGGTCAGTGGCCCTCATTTAAGTTGATTGGTCTCTTGAAATGAGATGCTAATTGTGAAATTGATAGGCAGATTTCCATTTGATTTTACCCCCAATAGTTTATGTTTATAATTAAAATAATAAAAGTGGAAAATGTCCAGTTCAATCAGCATTACCTCCCATCTATTCTCAAGCATCCTAACTGAAGTGAGATGCATCTGTGCGTGTAAGCTGCAAATTCCTTTTACTTTTTTGGCTGCAGGGAAGGGGAGGGATAAATTGCTGATTGTTTAGATATGTTGACGTCTCCACAGAAACTACAGAAAACCAACCACAATGCTAGCATTAAGAGAAAAACAAAAATTTGGGCCACTTTTATATAAATAACAGAAGATTTGTTGTTGTTTGCAATTAAGGTTATTATTTCATTCATTCAAGCAATATTTTCTGGATCCCTACTCTGTTCTGGACACTGTTGTAGCACTAGGGATAGAGAGGTGAATGTGAAAGTTGGGTGCCAGATCTCATGGAGCCTGCATTTTGGTAGGGAAGGGTTTAAAGCAGAGGAGTAGCATGATCTGATGCTGTTTCTGATGGCTGATCACCCTGGCTGCCTTGTGGAAAATGCACTGGAGAGAGCACTAGTAAATGTGAGAAGACTAAATAGAAGACTTTTGTAGTGGTTCAGATAAGAGAGGACAATAGTGCAGACTTGGGATGACAGTGCTGAAGACAGAAAGTGATGGATTTAGCAAATGTTTTAGAAGTTTAGTGGAAAAGACTTGCTGATAAATAAAATATGAGGGATGACGAGTAGAGAAGAATATATATCCAACCAAATTTTATGGTGGTGCCATACTGCAGGTGGGAAGACTAGGGGAGACATTAGGAGTGCCATTTTGGATATCTTGGCTCTGAGATGTATTCAAGTTGATTGACAGGTTTACTGGTTGCCTAGTTTCCAGAAGGGGCTGTGGAGCTCCGTCTCTGACAAGGCCTTTAAGTGCCCAGTGACAAGGGAGGCAGTCATTCTAGCTGTGGGGAGCACTAGAACATGATTTGCATGACAATTTAAAATAAAAAAAAAAATCTTGGCCAGCTGGTATATGGGGCAGCACCTGAAAAACGTACTTGAATAAAGACAAATGAAAAATTCTAAACCCAGAGGCAGAAGGAAGGTGGGGAGATTGGGAGGGAGACTGGGGTACTTTGTATTATAAAAGGAGAGGTTTAGGGGAGAGTAAATGCCATGGGAGCCAAAATTGAAGAGTATGACAAAGTGTGTATGTGTGTCTTCGTAATGACAAAGACACTTTGTAATGGAAAGAGTCCTGACTTGGAAGTCAGAGAGATTTGGGATGTAATCCAGACGCCATCACATATGGCTCTGTGTCTTCCCGCCAGTTACCGAACCTCTCTGCACATATACTTTGAAAAACACTTGTTTCTCCCAGACATTGAAGTCATTAGGTAAAAACTAATTTGTTTCCATGTCTAGTGTTGAGCAAAGACACACTAAGCTGTAGTTTGACATGTCAGGTCAACTTGAGAGAGTGTGACCACAAGAGTTGAAATAATTGTAGCCAAAAGCAAAGGCAGTTTTCTTTAGGCATAAGTCTTATCTTGCATGAGTGAGTCATTTCAGCTGTGATTTTTAAAATCTTGAGACAAGCTTTTGTGGCCTTGAGGTTGTCTTCTGAGATGCCAAGGTAGGGGCCAATGGGCCATCTCCCAAGAAGTATACCAGGTGATTGACCTTGGGATGCCCATAACCTTGACACTCCTGTGATTAAGAGGGGATCAAAGGAAATGAGGTACATTATTCCTAAGAATTAAAAGGCCTTCACAGCAAAAGCCAACCCCCCCAAAATCCCCCCAAAAACCACACAACTACATTAAACTGAAAAGCTTCTGCACAGCAAAGGAAACCATCAAGAAAATGAGAAGACAATCTACCAAATGAGAGAAAATATTTGCATAAGGAGTTAATATAATAAATATATAAAGAACCCACATAACTCAGTAGCAAAAAGTCAGATTTAAAAGGGGCAGAAGTCCTGAATAGGTGTTTTTCCAATGAAAACATACAAATAAATAGTCAACAAGTATATAAAAATGTGCTCAATATCATAATTATCAGGGAAATACAAATTCAAACCACAATGAAATATCACTTCACACCTATTAGAATGGCTATCATCAAAAACACAGGAGATAACAAGTGTGGACAAGGATGTGGAGAAAGGGAACCCTTATGCACTGTTGTTGGGAATGTAAATTGGTGCGGCCACTATGGAAAATAGTATGGAGGTGCCTCAACAAGTGAAAAATAGAATTACCATATGTCCAGCAATCCCACTTCTGGGTATATATCCGAAAGAGATGAAAACAGAAGATCAGAGTGATAGCTGCACTCCCATGCTCATTTCAGCATTATTTACAATAACCATGATCTGGAAACAACCTAAATGTCCATCAACAGATGGATGGATAGAGAAGATGGGAGGCTACATATAAAATGGAATATTACTCAGGCATGAGATGGAAGTAAATCCTGCCATTTGCCACGACATAGATGAAACTTGAAGGCATTATGCTAAGTGAAAAAAGTCAGACAGAGGGAGGCAAATGCTATATGGTATCATTTATATGTGGAATCCAAAAGAAAGTCAACTTCATAGAAATAGAGTATAAAGTGGTTACCAGGAGCTAGGTGTGGGGAAAATGGGAAGAGGTTGGTAAAAAGCTACAAACTTTCAACTATAAGACGAATAAGATGGGAGGATCTAATGTAAAACATGGTGACTACAGGTGATAACAGTGTTTTCTAAGAGAGTAGAACTTAGAAAAACACACAAAAACAACAACAAAAAGAATAATTTAGAAAAAAAAGAATTTGTGAGGTGATGGATGTGTTAATAAACTAGATGGGGAGGGAAATCCTTTCACAATGCATGTATCAAAGATGCAAACAAATGAACAGTTTAAGTATCTTACAATTTTATATGTCAATTATACCTCAGTAAAGATGAAATTTTAAAACCATAGATTTGCACATTTTAGGAAGAGGTGTGCAATGCTTTCCATGTCCACATTCTAGGAACGCCTTAAGTAAAGAGTATTGATCCATCTCCATCTATTTTACATCTCATTAGGAATAAGGAGAAACTTTTCTATTGTGGGAACTCTCTTGAATTATGTCTGTGTGATGTTACAGCATCTCAACTTAATTTCCTAATCTGGTTGTATGGTCCACATGATAATGAAACTGGATCTTTTTCCACCACTGGATTTTATGGCTTGATAGCTCGTGCATTGACACTGGCCATGATGAATCACTCATGTTCCCACTGCTTCTCAAACATCACTGTGCTCATGGACAACTTGGGCATCTTGGTAAAATGCAGACTCTGATTCAGCAGGTGAAGTGGGGTCTGAGGTTTTTCATTTCTAACTAGCTCCCAAGAGATGCCTGATCTTGCTGGTTTGGGGATAACACTTGCACTTGAGTAGAAAACTTGTAGAACCCTACTCTGCTAGAGGAATACAAATTGCTCAAGAAAAAAGAAAGAAAGAAGGGGGCCATCGATGGACAAATAAGTTTGGGGAAAATTATATTCTCTATCACCTTTTGTAGATTTGTTCACATCTTGAAGGCTCTGAGAAGTTCTGCAGTTAAAAAGAAACTGTTTAGCCTGGCTAGTGTGGCTAAGTGGTTGAGTATCAACCTATTAACCAGGAGCTCACGGTTGATTCCCAGGCAGGGCAGATGGCTGGATTGTGGGCTCCATCCCCAGTAGGGGGCATGCAGGAGGCAGCCGATCAATGATTCTCTCTCATTATTGATGTTTTTATTTCTCTCTCCCTTCCCCCTCATCTCTGAAACCAATAAAAATATATTAAAAGAAACTGTTTACCTGTTTGACTCAATGTCAAACTCATTTGATCACGAAACCTTTTTTTTTTTTCAAGGAAAGCCATTAACATTTAGTAGAATTAGTGTTCTTTGTATCAAGTTTTGGAAAATAATTTGAGGTATCAGAGTCATAGATTGTAAACAGTAACTAGGCAGTCACTTAGGAAAATGCCACAGTGTGAGGTAGTTAAGAAGATGGGCCCTGAAGTTGAGTCAAAGCCTAAGGTTGAATCTTGGCTCTTCTCTTAGCATAGCTGTGTGACTATGTGTCAGTCATTCAACTTCTCCGAGCCTCGATTTCCTAGTGTATAAAATGGGAATAATAAAAGATCCTGCAAATGGAAGCAGATATTGTAGTTGCCTGACGTGGCAAGACAAATGATGTTGAACATCTTGGCTAGAATGAAAAGCACTCAGTTCAGGGGACACCCAGGAATACAGAAATCTAGAAAGGAATGGAACTTTGAGCAATGTAACAGAAAGAAGACCAGTCCCAGAACTCTGGCCTGAGCTCACTGTGCCCTCCATCCCACCGTCCAGCACATCATCAAGTCACCCAAGTAACCCCTCCATGTTTCCTATGTTCCAACATAGCGTTTTTGAATGAAAACCTGGGTTTCATGCGTTAAGTCCAGGATAAGCGCGATTCTTGGGCCAGCACTGAGTGTTTGAAGCTGTGGCATAGGAGGGGAAAGTAATACAGATTTTGCATGTGAGTGCCTTTCCCACTGAGGAGCCCAGGTGAATGGCCCATCACTGTAGCCAGGTGAGAATTCTCAGCTTACCAGGGTCCTCGTGGAAGTGGTGGTGACCTGCCCAGAGAGGCAGTGGGGTCTGTAGGACATGGTGCAGCCTGACAGGGACCCTGCATTCCTGGGCCAATTTATAGGGACCAGGGAGTGCCTGGAGCCCACCGGGACACTTTCCCATGGTGAGAGCTGCTGGGTTTGGGGCATGGTGAGGTACGGGGACAGCCTGCCAGGACCCTAGCTCAGCCCTGCTGCTGCGGGGACCAAGAGTACCAGCTCACTCCTGTGTGAGAAGGCTGAAAGGACAAGGACACAATGGCTCCATGCTTCACAGTTTCTGAAGGTCTTAGCATCCAGTTTGAGAAAAGACTCAGAGAGATGACACACCCTGGTATAACCATGGTGAGGCAGCAGCCTGCTGCCCAGGTGTGTGTGCCCTGTTAACCCAGCCCTCAGCTTCATACAGCCGTCTCTGAACAACCAAATGGGTGCATCTGGTCCAACTGAGGGCTGTTACCTCCTATAAACAATTATTCCTTAGCCCTCTCACTCAGGTGGGAGCTCGGGCAGGACCCTGGCAGCCTGGATGAGCTGCTTAAGGATGGGGGACCTGGGACAAAACCTCGCCAACACCCTAGTCACATAAGCTGATGTGGGAGGGAGCTTACTGATAGATCCTCCCTTCCCCCAACTGGTGGCCGGAGCATGGCGTAACCTGCAGCCCGGAAATGCCTGAGTGATTAACCATGTACCTTATATGGACTATACATTGGACCACCAATCCACACCTGCCAAATACCCTAAGCCTTTGTCCTATATGGACAGCGCAGTAAGCCACCAATCAGTGTGCGCCGAGTACACTAAGCCCCCACCCCTTCCCATTCCGCCCCTCCAAAGGAGTGCCCACCTCTGCTGTTCGCCCCTTGCGAGACAGCCCGGCAGGTCCTTCTCCCCTAATAAAGCCTGTAGTCCTGGTTTTCGGCCTCTGTCTGATCTTTCACTTACAAAGTTCTTCCACATCCATTTCCTTATTTCTTCCCTATGTTAGCCCCCCAGACAGACAGACCCGGGTTTGTAATTCTCCTTTTTACAGATGAAGGAACCTGGGCTTAGAGCTGGCATGATCAGACCCATAACAAGTTACAGGGGAGCCCAGGGCCCTGGGTTGGTCCAAGCCACCAGAGGAGCTAGATGAGAAGTCACCACCTACTTGGCCAGAGCTCCTGTGCCATAGTCGCCTCCAGGAAAGCCATGTCTCCTAACGCAGCTGCTCAGCACCATGCTTCTCAGCACTGCCCGCAGCCCGGTGCCAAAGGACAGAAGTGTGGGCTTTAAGAATCTTCTTGCTGCAGCCCAGGATTGAGCCTGACCCAGAGTCAGGCAGAATGCATGCGCACGTGTGTGTGTGCGCGCATGTGTGTGTGCATGCGTGTGTGTGGAGGGGTGGGAGGAGGGCTGGGAAGGGGAGGGCAGGAAGAACCCTGGGCTCTGTGCCCAGTGCCTGCGATTTCCCAGGAGGGAAGCTGGCCTCCAGGCAGAAAGGCAGGCGTCACCCTGGCGGCTCCAGCAAATGGGTCCTGGAGGAGCTGTCCAGCGTTCCTGCTGCTGATGGGTGGCGTGGGGGCGAGGAGAAAGGGCACGGCTGCATCCCCCCGGGTTCCTGTCCAATCTGGGAAAAAGCCCGCGTATTTATCTTATTTCCTGTGCACCATTTTGACTTATTTTCCTGGTCTGAAGAAAGAGCTGTAGCGTAAACGAAGGTTCTGATCTAGGGGGTCTGTTGGCTCCTTGGAGTCTATAATTGGGGCATTGAAAGGATACAAAAAAAAAAAAAAAAAAAAAAAGCCTGCAGAGGAGTGGATGATCTTTTATACTTAGAGTCCCCCTCTCTATAAAAGCGACATATTACAAACCTCTTTCTCCTCTCGAACATTTCTTGCTAAGTGCATTCTGATGCCACATTGAAACGCAAAATAGCTGGAATCAAGCAGGCACCGAAGGCTATTTATATGCTAATCTCTATTTCCCAAGCTGAAGCGGGAACCTGGAGCTGGGTGCTGCTTCTAATGATGGCTGGCTTTAACCTCTCTGGAAGAAAGAAAAGTATTTTCCTTAAGAAAACAACTTGGTTTCTTTAAGATGAAATGTAATTATCTATTATCAGATGTCCCTTAAAATGCAAGGCCTATTAAAGCTGCTAAAAATATTGAAGCCCTAATTTCACCATAATAGCATTTTAATTTCAGCAAATCACGGCTCTATTGTTACAGGACATTTTGTGGCAGGAATGTGGTAAGAGGTCCATCTTAGCTTTTTTTTTTCCATAACATTTTCCTTTCTTTGAGAAGCACAATTAAATCATTGCAATCATCTAACCTTGCCTGACACAAAATTTTACTTATCAAGTGCGAAAACAATGGTCATTAGCATTTAAAAGAATTTGTTTTAAAAGTAGCTAAAGTTTAATTGCTTGAAATAAGTCTTGTTCGAATGTGCAGCTGCTGTTGGCTCAATGTTGCTGTTAAAGTCGGTGTTTAATTGATTGCTGAATTTCATTGAAAAATATTTATTTTTTTCCCAGGCAAAGTACAAAGAGAGGGCCCATCAAGGAGGACTGGGTTTGGGGAAAACTGACTGCATGTGGGAAGTTGCTGGCAAAACTCAGGCAATTAGACAGACATGAGCAGAGCAAGGACAAATGGCCAGGTAGAGAAGGTAACAGGGATGGGAAGCCCTGGGTGCGGAGTAACAGGCAAAACTGGGTAAACAAAGACCTCATCCCCAGGGTGACCTCTCCTCCCTTGCTTATCACTGGTCATGTGGTTTTGACCTTCTGACCTTTCATATTGCTGATTATTGGTTCCTCCCCTCCCCTGACTTTCCTCCCATGACATATCACTAGTTGCGTGGTAGACCCCCTTAGAGAAGGAACAAGGGGCTGAAGAGTGGCTCCCATTCAGGCCTTTGCATGACCACTCCCTGAAGCATTACCCCTAAGGATAACATCTAGGCCACAGTTGTGTTTCAGCTCCAGGTCCAGAAAAACAGCAAAACAAGTGTTGCCATGGCTGACATCAGCAAAGACTACTGACCTCCTTGTGACCTTCTGTACCATTCATCCTTGCCCTGCTCATGTCTGTCTGTCTAATTGCCTACGAGGTTTGCCTTGTGCCAACCAATCAGTACGAGGAGGAAACTGTTCCTGCAAGGCATGTCAGGCCATGGAAACTGTGAACAATGAACTGCCCTGGGGTGGGGGGAGGCTTATTATGCTGGTGCCAGGACAGACCATCGGATGTGACCTGACACCTGGGGGCTGAAGGGGGCAGGGGGAATATCTGCAAGACAAAGACCCCGGCGGGATATATATTGACAAGCTCTCTGTGTGTTTCTTCACTCTGATTTGGAAATGATTCCCGGAGTCCACGTGTGTTAATAAACGGGGTCCCTCCCTTTCTCTAGGAAGCGTGCTTGGTACTTCTTTGCTCTTCTGTGACAAGTAGAGGCTATGACCCTGAAAAACACCTCTGGAAAGCTGATGAATGTTCTATTGAGATCTTCCCTGGGACCTCCCCTAAAATTCTCACCCTTAAAAGGCCTAATGCCTCTTCCCATCCCCTTCTCCCAGGTGAGTTTTCCTTGCCTCCCACTTTCTCCTAAGCTCCAAGGGCCCTTCTTTTGTCCCAGCTGTCTCACTTCTTCTATAGCTCACTTCTTCTCCCTCTCTGACTTTCTAAATACAGTAAACATTTGCTTGTATTTGAGTCTTGGTTCTGAATGCTTTCTTAGCCAGAACTCAAGTACTGAGGTTGCTGAACCGAGGTCTAATTGCCAATAACGTTCTGGTGCCGTTTTTGCCACCAACAAAAATCACTCAGCTTTGCTCACCTCTGCATTGGATGCATTCTTGGGAACTTTTCTTGTGTAAGTTTCTGAAATGAAACACCCCCCCTTCCATCCCCCCCTGCTTCCGTGCCATCATGCAAAATCCTGGAATTTGTATTCTTGTTTGTCAGAGACACTGTAGGTGTTGAGGACATAAAGAGGGGTCCACTTCTCAGTGGGCTTACCTTTTCAGAGGATTGGATGAGGGGAGGGCCGGGATGCAGGATGCCGTCACTTTCCAGACAGGTCTTCTGCCTACACCTGTTGGTGAAAGCAAACTCAGATCAATCCACATCTTCTTCCTCTCTCACTTAAGATGGCACTTTAGGCCATCTTGGTGGGGCTGAGTCACCATGAGTCTCACCAATTTCGCAGAACTTCTGAGTTCCTGGGAATGGCTCTGACAGGCAGGAAAAGGGGGTGGAGTGGGAGGGGATTCAGCTGAACAGGCTACTGACTAGGGTTGGCAAACAAAGGTGTGACTGGGACCCTAGTAATCAGTTCTATTTATTAAGCCCTAACTATGTGCCTGGCACTGTGTTAATTTCTTTATTTGCATCATTTCCCTTAATCTTCACAACGCATGCTATTATCTCACTTTCCCAAATATGGAAACTCAGGCTCGGAGAGGTGAATCTGCCCAATCTTATGTAGCCAGAGGGGAGCAGAACCCCGAATCAATCTGAGGTTCATCTGGGGACAACTTCCATCCTGTGGGGTGGGGAGGGAGGAAATTTTCCCAGAAGTACCTCCTGGCCACCCCACAGTGCTTTCCACTAGGCAGCAGTCTCTGTGTTAGCTACAGATAGAACAGTGAGGTTCTTGTGATGCCAGACCTGCAGAGCTCCCAGCCTGGCTGTGTGTAACACATACCCACAGACAAGTGCCTTTACTACATTAATAATAAGTCACGCTCATGACCTGCTGGCATGTTCTAGGAGCTTTATATAAATCTTCCATGACCAGAGAGGGAGGTGCACACTATCATTACCCCACTGTATGGAAAAGGAAACAGGCTGAATGAGGTTAAAGGACTTACCTGAGATCATCCACTGATAGGGAGTGGGGCCAGTTATTTAACCTGGGCTACATTCTTTTCTATCATAGGTGGAGATGCTACAACAGAGAAATGCTGGGAGAACCATGGGAATCTGGGCTTCAAAGGGGACCAAAACCCATGCACACAGATGAGGCCATGCATATATGGGGCGGTGAGGGTCTGGGGTGGGGAGTGGGCTCGAAGCGGTCAATGTGGAGGAGGGGGGAGCGGACATATGTAATACATATGCTTAGTGGAAAGTACTGCGGGATGGCCAGGAGCAGATGTTCAAATCCATGTCATGCCACTCACCAGCTGTGTGACCTTGGGCAGGTTCCATGACTTCTCTGGCTTTCACTCTCTGCATTTGTAAATGGAGATAGTTTCCGTGCTCTCTTTGTGTGATTATTGGGAGGATTAAACGAGGCCAAGCTGGTGAAGTTAAATCCTTGCCCAGTGCAGTTGTAAGAGCTCAACCCTGAGTATCTATTAGGTTAACAGACTCTCATTAATAACCGACATCTGTATTCCACTTTCGCATTCTTATCTTATTTGTTCCTCACAACGTTTCGGGAGGGGCCTCTGTTATCATCTTCTGGTCCATCAAGATCTTACAGCTGGTTAGAGGCAGGTCCCCTCCCCCATTGGCCGCCCCATGCCTGACATCTCATCTTATGAAGGCAGATGCATGAGAGAATGATTCTCAAATAGGCCAAACAATCTTTCATAAAAGTTAGGTGGGGCTCAGACTGGTGGCCCATTAGGAATACCAGCTAAATTGATTTCATAATGGTGGGTCCTGAAATGACACCTCCATCAAAAGCTGCACTTGGCTTTTTATATTCATCAGGGGCTGTTATAAATTTGATTATATCTGAAATAGCAGATTTCAAGTTGAAGTCCCCTTTGTCCACACTGGAATTCAGATTTATTTCTAAGAGACCAGTGCAATTTTCTTATCTTTGTTACAAATTACTACAGTCTGGGTTAATCTCACACAGCAATAAAGCTGTTTGCCTAGGAAGCTTCCTGCAATGTCAGAGCTGATGAATGGCTCCCTCTGGCTATAATAATTCAGTCTAGAACACTGAAAAAAAAAACCACGACAACAAACATACCAAAACTGGGTTCTTCTGCAGGAAACTACACCAGTATGTTTGGCTGCTCAGGTTGTCAGAGATCAGAGACTCTCACCTCGGTTAAGGTGTCAGAACCTTTGAATGGATGGGGTCTCAGGTGCTGCATGATGAATGGTCAGCCACATGGCCCTCTACTTTGTAAAGAAGGCTGTCCTGTCTGGAGTTTTCTGAGGGTGGCTGTGGATCAAGTGATCACAATAGAAGTCAGAACAGGCAGTGGGTACAGACAAGATAGTTCAGGAACAAGGGAGTGAGTGGGCCTGTCTCAGAATTGGAGAAAAATGGGCTGTAGGGCAAAGAACAGAGGGCTGGTGTTTCATTCATTCAATAATTACTGTAGTTTAAAAAAATCTAAAACACACCATTGATTATAACACGCACTATTGACTTAATAAGACTTTTCGGAGGGAACAGGGAATGAAACACAACCACTGTCATGGTGCACATTGATTTTAAGACCCAATGTTGAAGGCAGTCTAGGGACATTGAGATCTGAAGGATACTAAGAGATGGTGTGTGTGTGTGTGTGTGTGTGTGTGTGTTTCTGAGCAGTTGA